>JAFVLL020009575.1:0-16965 GCA_021397915.2 Tor tambroides | reverse complement strand
TGAGTCCAGATGGGTGATATGAAGTGCTACAAGATGGCTGATAGCACTGTAGCCATTTATCTCACTCTCATTTTAATTCTTGCTTATGTTTCATTCCTCCGTTTTTCTTTTCCCTGCTACTTTGCATGATGAAGAAATCCCAGTGTGCCATAATGTAAGACATAATCACTTTATCTGGAGCTGGTTTCAGACAAGAACATGTCCACTTTCCTCTGCCATTTCAACAAGGACAGCTGGCACAGCTCCAAAAGATAATTTTACCCCAGAGAATAGAGGATAGAGCGAGAGAGAGAGAGAGAGAGAGAGAGAGAGAGAATGCATGTATGCATGCCCTACCGATCAGTTCAGCTTCTCTTTTACATGCCGTAAAGAGCAGCACATCAACACAGATTCCTGCGCCAGCCATCTCTGCTCCTAATGGATGTGTTTGTGAGGAAATGAATAGCTCTTCTTTTCCATTAAGTGTATTGGAGGAATTAGTAGTTTGAGCGTAGCCACTGCAAACCATGTTATATAAAAGTTCCATCTCTAATGCATTTAAATTTTTCCCCCTCTTTCCTCACCATCAGATGGGAATAATTTTTAACAGATGAGGCCTAAACTTTGGAGAAAGGCAGCTGTCATGCTCTCTGGAATTTACGTTTCTGGTTCTAGTTCAACTGTCTGAAACTGGAGTCAACGGCCAAGCGAAGCACTCTCTCTCTCCCTCTTTAGTTTTTCGTAAGTCTGAACAATTATATGATTTTTCTTTGTCCTCCAGATGGTTGATGGGTTTTTCATTGCCACTGAACTGTCGCGGCTTTGTTTAATGATAGCGCAGATGTTATTGCTCCATTCTGTAACTCATCTCTATTGTCTTGTTTTCTTCATTTTAGTGCTGTCATCACTGTGTGCTAAAACATAATAGTCATCTTTGTAGTTAGAATATATGTTCACCGCCTCAATTTAAAGAGATAGTTTACTGAAAATTACAATTCTGTCATCATTTACTCACTCATATGTCATTACAAACCTGTAGAGCTTTCTGTGAACCAAAAATGGAGAAATGTTGAAGACTGCACTGCATGGCTGCCCTTTTACATATAACAAAAGCAAACTAAGGAAGAAAGCACTATGAATTTCATAAAAGTGATCCATACCTGTCCTGAATACAGTAATGTGATAGCTTTACAAAGGAACTATATTTGAATGGATGCAGATAATGCAATTAAACATTATTAATAATGTAAAAATGGTCTGTTCCTTATACAAAGCTTCAAAAGACATGGAATGTACAGTAGCAGTTGTACTGACCATGTTATTAATGCTTTTATTGTGTTTTTCTTATTAAATGTTGGATGAACTGTCCCTTTAAGACAAAACTGATCAGAAATTACATGATAAAAGTGGGCGTTTCAACCCTCTATTTTTAACTAGCTTTTTTTTTTTCATTTTATGTAATTTTACGTACTTCAGTCATTTTATTAGTGTTTTTTTTTCAATTTAATTTTAATTTTTTTTATTTTATTTTAGTTTTAAAAATTTTAGGATTTCATCTTATTTCATGTATTTTCCAAGGCAATATTTCTTATTTTTGTTTACAGTTTTTTTTATTTATTTTTTATTTTTATTTTTTTATTTATTTATATCTAATATTTACATTTATTTCAGCTTTATTTCAAATTCGTAAAACATTTTTTTTTTTAAATTTAGTTAGCTTCACAACAATAAGAGCACTGATGCAAACTTTTGGATGGCTTGCTAAGTTCTCTCTGCATATTAAACTTAGATAGGAGAAATTATTGTAACATTAAAAAAAAAAATGACAGCACTTTTATTCATCTCATTGCCATATATAAACTGCCCTGCAACATATAAGATGGATAATACTAGATTCCAGATAAAGATGCTAATCTTACAATTTAGGCCAGAAAATTGTACGGTGTTAAAGATTCAGAAGTTCTAACTGATCTAACAGATCACTACCAGTTCAGATGCTGTCCTCAATTCCCCACTTGTTTATCAGAAGTTACATTGTTCTCTCCCAGAGCTACAAAAAACTATGCTAATAGTTCTCCTTACAAACTGGGTCACCTTCATCCGTCAGTAAGCGTACCTCTCAGTCTCCACTTATAGAGATCAGTACCTCTCCGCACTGAGTGTGCAGGGCGGGACTGTCAGCGACATCTGACAGATGCAGCGTTTCGTCGCGCAGCTGCGACACGTCGCGTGGTTCTCTCCGTGTGATCAAAGCCACGTGATGAGTTCTGGTGTCAGGCCGCAGCGTCCCGTGGTCTCTACAGTGAGACAGGAGGAGTGCAGGGAGATTTTGTGCCTGTCAGGCTGCAGCCCGGCTGATGCTTCGGATTGATTCGCCGTACGGTGCGTTTGGCACTATTGATGTTTTATTAAGCTTGTCGGGAGTTTCTAGGAAGCCCTGTTTGAGTGTGGGTGGAGATGCTGAGGAATGTTGGCTCACATTAGTGACTAAGACCATCATGAGATTGTCACATCAGATCATCAGCTAAAACAGCTAAAACATGTCCCACCTCACTGTAGGAGGCAGCGACGGTGTCTGGATAATGTGGAAGGTAGTCATTTGTTAGAATCAGACTGATGATGCCTACAGTAATTTACTTGCAGGATGTATTGAGCATTTCATTGTGTGCTTTGCTAATGATCATTATGAACAGCTGTTTAAATATTCCTACTTGGCTTGGAAAAGAACTGAGCGTTGATTTGAAGAATACAGTCTCAATGTCAACTCTAAAATAAGTGACTTTTTTACTAAGTGGGATGAACTAGTTTAATACTGCACTGTTAACTCATTTTAATGTAGTTTAAAATATAATTAAAACCCAGAAAATATATGCTACTGTTCAAAGTTTGGAATGAGTACATTTTTTTTTAAATTAATACTTTTATTCAGCACTTTTATTCATAAACGGTGCTGTAAATTATCAAAAGTGACAGTAAAGACATTTATAATAATAAATGCTGTTCTTTTGAATTTTCTGTTCATCTAAGTATCTTGAAAAAGTACTTTTCAAGAAAAAAAATTCATCTAAGTATCTTGATACTTTAAAAAAAAAAATCAGCATATTAGAATGATTTCTGAAGGATCATGTGACACTGCAGACTGAAGTAATGGTTGAAAAATCAGTTTGCCATCACAGGAATAAATTACTTTTTTTTCAAATATTAAAATAGAAAACAGTTCTTTTAAATTTTACAATATTATTGTTTTACTGTATTTTTGATTAAATAAATGCAGCATTGGTGACCAAAAGAGGCTTTTCAGAAACATTAAAAAATCTTAAAAACCCCAGACTTTTAAATGGTATCAGAAAAATATATTTGTAAATATTAAATACATTTATGTATTATTTATTTATTTTCACGTTATATTTTAAATCATATAAATAGTATAAATCCAAAATACTATAAATTTAGTTTGACAAAGCCTTTCTTTGGCTACATTCAAACATGTCGTCATTAGAAAATGAATCATGAATATAGCAAATAATGTTTTCTGTTACTCAATAGTATCCTATTTTAATTATTTTTATATATCTTTAAGCAGTAATTTAATTATGTTTGTGTGTCTTTATGTCCCTATGTGGAAAGCTACAGTAAGTACTCTGTGTGTGTTTTCTCTGCGACAGTTGTCTGCAGGCAAGCCGAGATGCCTTGGAGGTGGCACTGAGGACCCTTAGAGCTCAGGCAGATGAGAAGGAGGCCAAGCAGTCACGGTTAAAGGTAAAAGTAATCTGTCACCAGCTCTGTCAGCACTGACTTCACTTCTAACAACGTTAAATGGGGGGGATCTGATTTCTGTCTGATCTCTTAACTGTATCTGTTACTGATATATTTTTTTCATTTTATTTATTTCATTTTTAAATCCTACGCTATATATGTTTGCTTTGAGATATGCCAGCAAACTTGAAAAACAGATTTTTTTTTCTCACAGTGGTTATCAGGTGAATGTCTCGACATTCAGTAAATATGTTTACACTGCCACACGCATCCTGATGATATCAGTAAATTTTGCCTTTGCATTTTTGCATTCTGCTGTCACATCAGGAAGGCGGCAGACAGGTATGATAGCGATTTCACTCTGTGGCTCATTTGTAATTGGTTAAACTGTTTGTGTAACATCTCACCCCATGTTACAGCACTCCCCGGTTCCTGTGTGCATATGCAAAAGAGTTAATGAGCCGCAAGGTCACAGTGCTGCCCTCTACAGGGCCATTCCTCATGTCGCCTTCACTGTTCCTCGCCTTCTCTGATTGGCTGGGAGGATTCATGAGGCTTGTATTACATTTCATCACTGTTAATGCACCAAGAGTTAATGAACTTCTCTTTCTTCGCTCGCTCTATCACTCAGACCATCCACAGTCACTCTTCTAATCAGCAAGCACTTCTTAATCAGCTATGAGGTCGTCTGGAGGTGGACAAGTGAGTACCCAATTCTGATAAATAGACGTCGGTCACGTATGCCTTTTACATCAATGTACGTAAAACACTTCACTCTTTCCTTTGGTTTCAGGTAACAAGCTATTATTCAGTCTGACCCCGCTCTCTCTTAAAGGGACAGTCCACCCAAAAATGAAAAGACTTTCATCTTTTCCTCACACTCATGCCATTTCAAACCTGTATGATTTATGTGGTAAATACTGTATTAGTAGCTTGTTACATAATGTATTTTATATTGAATAAACATGGGTTGTGTATATCTGGTGATTTATAAGCTTTTTAATACTTTCTGAGCAAGTATAAATAAACAACAAAGTATTTTTTTTAAATGTTATACATTTAATTCAATATTAGAAAAATAAAATTATGTATACGCATCACATCAAAGGAAAATTTCCAATGGAAAAGGTTCTTTTCAGTGGAAAAAGTCCTTAAGATGTTCTTCACACGAAGAATATAAAAAACAGTTGGACCTGTTCACTAAAATGTTCTTTGGGTAACCAAAAATTGTTCTTCTATGGCATCGCTAATAAAACCCCCTTCGGGTTCATTCATTCATTCATTAATTCATCTATTTTTAAGCCTTATGCTCATCAAGGCTACCTTTATTTCATCAAAAATGCTGTAAAAATAGCAATATTGTGAAATATTATTACAATTTAAAATAAAAATTCAGCCTTGTCAACACAGGAATAAATTATGATTTAAAGTATATTAAAACTGCTATTTTGAATTTTAATAATATTTCACAAATTACAGTTTTTAATGTATTTTTGATCAAATAAATGCAGCCTTGATGAGACACTTCTTAAAAAAAAAAACATTACAAATCTTACTGATCCCAAACTTCTGAATGGTAATGTATGTGGAACCTTTTTTATCTTCCACAGTTGCAAAATCATTACAGAATTGCAAATTCCATCAAAAAAGTTATTTTCAAGAATGCTTCAGCTATTTTTGCCCATATTTCATTGTAATAACAATAACATTAAAGCAATTTTCAAAATATTTCTTTTGTGTGTTCCACAGAAGAAAGCCGTACAGGCTTGGAATGACATTTTCATTTTCAGGTGAACTATAACCTTAAGTCAATTATGATATCACAGGCTTTGCAACCTCATCCGTCTGTCCATCAAAAAAAGAAGTCCCATTCATAAATAATGACCAGCCGTAGCTCCGGAGGAAATAAAGACCGATAAAATTCCAAACTAATACTTCCCAGCCTCTGTCGAGCGCCATTAATCAACGACAGCTCCTCTATTAGTTTCATTAAGAGAATAGAAGATTAAAAGGAGTGATGTGATGAGATAGAAAACCTGCCTCCAGCCGTGACCCACCTAAAGCCTGACCCCTCATTAGGACTCATGAACTACCCTCTGTGCATGCTTAATGACCCACCCTGGTTTGTGTTCATACCCCACTCATTTGCTTTGCATCTGATTGGCTTCAGATGCAGCGCCCGCTGTCAGTCAGTTTAATGATGGAGTTTGATGGCAAGATGAATAGTTCCCTTGTCTATTTTAATAATTGCCAAAACGGTATTCATATAAATCTGTCGATCCGATGTGGATAAAGGCATATATAATAATCTAAATTGAGCCGATAAGGGCGGTCGAAGGAAACGCCTGCCTTTCGTTCTACATTTTCTTTTTCATTACTTGTGGTTCACATATACAGCTTGTATGCGTGTGAGCCGAGATAAGTCACATTATTTGCATGGGTGTCAGTCTTGGACTCATATATCAGTATAATATCATTATGCAATTTTAAAATCTCAATCCTGCCACTTCCATAAGAGCGCTAGGAAGGCAGTCAGCATGACGTGAGGTTGTTATTAGATGTCTTTAAGGCTTGTCCTGTTGTCAGAATATATATCCAGAGGTTCATTCATTTTTTATATCTATGCAAATGAAAACTCCTATATTTGAGTACAGCTTTGAATTAGCTGCTAAAATTAGCTTCTAATCGGCACCTTTATTGGAGCCAATGCATTATGGATGAGACACTTGGGGCGTCCAGATCTGACCGTATACGTTGGTCCCCTAGTGGTCATCTCTAAGGGGTCTCAGCTGGCCTATTCAAAACAAGGGCAGCTGTTGTACTCCAAAATTCCACTTTGCTGTATTGTTTTTATATTGGAAATTCTTGGAAAACAAAACAATTACCACACAAGTAATAGAATCATGCAAATACGATGTCACTGCAACATATGTAGAGATGCCTTGTTGAAAAATATCCCACGTAAATATGTTGAAATGGACAAATTGCTACATCCCGTAATGCTATTTGTGCTTCGTGAAGTTTAATAGTCGCCGATTAGAGTGACAGCATGTGTTAGGGAGCTGTTCCGACACAGACGGCCGTGTATGAAAGCTCATCTCGTCTCTCTCCCTCCCCTAACAGCTGCCACCACCAGCACACGCCTGCAACAATTTGTCAACAGTCAGCAAAACGCTAAATCAAGCCACAATTATCTGCTCTTAATTAGCAAACGGAAAACGATTACAAGCGTGGATTACTGCAAACACAACACCAGACGCTCAGACACCAGAAGGCATCAGTCGCCCCATAATCCAGTCAAGTTGTCAACAGATCACAGGCTAATTAGTGAAATTACAGGGCCACTGATTGGGATTTGGAAATGGAGAGGCATGTGGTGAGGTTTAGTGGCTTCGGTCAGGATGAGCGATCATCCCGGATGAGAAGTGTCAAATATAGTGTTTTATATCTTGAATAAACATGGGTTGCATAAAAGTGTAGTGAATTTCGGCCTTTAATTTTAAGTTTAGTTTTCATTCATTCATTCATTCATTCTGCATTTTTTATTTACATTAAACATTAGGTTTTCGGGGTTTCTTTCATCCTTTCTGAAAGGATATATATATATATATATATATATATATATCACAATTTATTTATTTATTTTTAAATTCACACCAATGACTTGTACATACACTATATAGACAAAAGTATTGGGACACCCCCTTCTTTAGAACAGAAAAATGCACTTCCAAATCTGTGGCAACAACGATGGGAACATAATTCATGTATTTAAAAAATTGTATTTTTGGAAGTGTCTAAAACGACTGTACCCATATGTACAAGTCATTGGTGTTTGGTGATGAGTTTTTGGCTCAAGGTCTGCATTTACAGTCACACCAGAGGTGTTAAACTGGGATTAGGACTTGGTTTTATGCAGAACAGTCAAGTTCTTCCACACTAATTGAATCAATAATTTTCTTTTTGAACCTTGCCTTATACACAGAGGCATTGTCATGTTAGAATAGAAAAGGGTCCTGTCCAAATTTTTGCTATAAAATTAGAGGCACACAATTCCCTAGAATATCATTATATACTTAAACATTAAGATTTATACTCATGGAAATTACTAAAGTAATCAAACCTGTTCATTAGAAGGGGGCGACCCAATACTTTTGGCAATATAGTGTATATATATAGGTAAATAAATAAATTTTATATATCAAAACACTGGTTTGATAGTTCTATGTGTTACCATTTCCATTTTTGGTTTCCAAAAATAGGTTTAGCCAGCTGGTCCCGGTACCACAAAGAAACAACTTTTCATGGCCTGTATCATTTTTCCTACTTAATAACAGTGAACATATTCCATAGTTTTTTTGTAGCCAATACTTCAGCCAAAATCTGGTTTTTGAAAATAAACCTGCTCTGAGAAATATTCACTCGAGTAAAAGCTGCTAAACAGCTATCACATATTTCAGTTATGGCATACTGTATATAAAGCAGGCCATGTTTATGAATTAAGCAGGGTATTAAAATTTTATGTGTGTGCAATTACTCACCAAAGATGCCCCATGTCTCTTTCTGTTTCTGGTTAATTTTTGCATCCATAAAGTACTGTACTTTATTGTTGCACAAAGGAAAAAGGGTTTTAATTAGAAAACTATTTGACAAGATAGACCAGAGGGATCTTTCAGGCTCAACTTGTTTATTAATGGTTGGCACGCAAAGCCAGGAAGACGATGACTAACTTGGCTCTAGAAATGCTTCTCTGTCCTAAAAAACAGCTTAGACGTACAGCTGTAATACATCAGAATTAACGCAAACTCCTTCCCATTCCAGGATGCCAAAGACAGAAAGCAGAGAAGGTGCAATTAGTACTTTATTAGATGAAACCTCATATAGTTAAAAAATATGTCTGGCAGAAATATTGCAGATATTAAATATTTGGCTGGTGAAAGCTTGGAGCAGCGTCTAGTTATGGTCTTCTAATTTTTGTCTGAAAATCAAGCACGAGGCCTTTTTTCTTCTTTTTTTGCCATCTTTTCTTTTAATTTCTTTCCCTTTTTTTGTTCTCTAGACATGCAATTGGTGTGCTAGGAAATGGGGTCTCATTACTGTGGGACGTGGCAAGGCCTGTGTTATTGCAAACTTTATTAAGAAAATCTCTAGTTGATCTTGTTGTTGTTGTTTTTTTTCCATGGCCATGCAAACCGTGCTCTTTAATATCAATTGATTAGATACAGTCTGATGAAAATTACCAAACAACATTTCTTAAAGAGGACTGTTATGACTCGTCAAACAGAATCTTATTCTTAAAAAAAAATCTTCATAATTGGCATGTTGCATCTTGGCTTTCTTCTTTTCCTCTTTCTCATTTTTGTAAGTTTTTATCACTAATAGGATATAAAGTTTGTGTGGGGGATATGGAATTCATTAGAGATGAATATGCAACTCAAGCATGATGGTCCCCTTCCTGTTCATTGCTTTTTACTAAGATAAGATGAAAGACTTGGGTTACTCAGTACAAGGAAATTAAGATTAGAAGTACTTTAATAGGCAATGTAGGCTGAGCTTTACGATGGCGTTCATAAACCACAAAAGTATTTAAAAAGTTGCATGCTAATGCGGCCTTCCACTGTACAAGATCATTTGGGCATAAAATGGGCTGTTTGGAAGTCTGGAAGAGAAGGTTATGTTATGCTCAGTGTGCTGTAGACGATTAATTAGACGGCCAACTCCTTTCAAAAGATTCAGAGACAACAAAGAGATGTCATGTTTAAAGCATTTTAATGGATAGTAGATTCTTTGAGACTCTCAAGCCCCAGCATTTTTTTAGTATTATTAGTAGGCCTCTTATGAAATCTCCGCGTCCATGTTTATTAGCAGTGCTTGCTTAGGCGAGCATCACTATTATTATTGCTCATACTTAAGGTTAGGGATTTAAACAAACCCCAAACCCCTTGTTTTTTTGTTTTTTTTTGTTCTGTGGATTTGAGTGGTAAATCATACATTATAACTCATAATGTTGCTTTTCTAAGTGATCACACCTACGATCTAGACAACAAAACTAAAGTAAAATCTTATAAACTTAAATATGGGGCCGAAGCTATATAAGGAGCAGAATATCAAAGAGACTTGGCAATTGGCTCATTTTGGTTTGTTTAGGGCAGCTCACACTTTCTGCAGTTTTATATATTTCAACTATATTTCTTCTGTCATGTCTACTTTTCCTAAACAGGGTATTGTTATCAGAACCATTCTTATTGTCTGAAAGCCTTAACAAAGCTGTGTTTTCCTCCTCAGCAATGCATTTGATGGCCCCGTTGGCTTCATTTATCTCTCATGCATGGGAGTCAGCGTTATAATCTGGTTGCCTGTAACTTCAGTCAAATTGAAGATGTTCCATCAAAGCTGAAATCCAATACGAAGTTCCGTTAGAGTTTGCAGACAGGTATGATTCAAAGGCCTCGGAGCTCTTTATGATGATGATGGTAACACGGATGTGTAGGTTGCTCTGGTGCACATGTAACTAAATCCCTGGCGAACAGTTGATAGCACAGCTGAGCACTTTAGCAATGCCATTTCGCCCTAATGCCAAACTGCAGTTCAGAAACCTTTAAAGGCAGTAGATGAAACTCCTTTTTCACAAAGAAACTCTCTCGGTCTTCCTGACAAAGCCCACACGACCCAGCATGAGAGCTGTTCCTGTCTTAACTAGCAGGTGAAGTCACTCGGCCTGCCGTGAGTCCAGCCATCAGAGCAGCAAGCTCTGATGCTCTGCCTGCTGTCTGATTTCAAATCCATGAAAGACATGCACTTGAAAAAAAGAGAGAGAAAAAACAAAGTTAAAAGCTGTTTCACTTCCTCAGGTAAATGGCAAAGGCCTTAAAAGAAAAAAAAGAAAAGGGATCTTATCAGGAGTAAGTAAAAGTGTGACATTTCCCATTTAGGTTTCTCTTTTGATAGAGATAAAATGTTTATTTTCACCATACCATGCTGAGATTTTCAAAAGAAGGGGAAAACACTTAAATCTCACATTACATAGCAATGCTGCAATAAAAAAAATAAATTGTGAAATTATACTATGCCGTTTTATCTAAACAGGCCGTGTAGATTAGTCATTTATACTCATGGATTGCTGTTAAAGGTAAATTAAATGCTTAATTGTTTTTATGTATGTATGTATGTATGTATGTATTTATTTATTTTTTCAAATACTTTATAAGTACAATTTGTGTCTGTGCAGTGTTCATTTGTTAATGGAAATACACTTTTTCACACCTGATTCATTTCATAGGTCTGACAGTCGGAAATCAAGCTTTATTATATGAACCTTCCAACTGAACTCAGACCCCTCTTACAACAACAACAACAATAATAATAATAATAATTATTATTATTATTATTATTCATAAATTATTATAAATACGTATTTTTTATTTTCTAAATATTTATTGTTGTTATTATATTATGACACTGTTATAAATAATGAATACATTATTTGAAAAAACCTAGCTTTTATATGAACATTGCAAATGAACTCAGACCCCTCTTTATAATAATAACAATAATAATGATAATGATAATGCTAATAATTATTATTATTCGTAATTTATTATTATAATTTTTATGTTTATTTTTTTAGTGTTGTTATTATATTATTCCACTGTTAGAAATCATGAATACATTAATAAAAAAAGAATAAATGCCTAAACTAAAAACATATATTTTTTTTAATTCTCAGATTCTTCAGGTTTTCAGAAAAATTATATTCAGTGAATGGAAAATGGAGCAAAATGAGATCTAAGCCCATTTTTAAGACAAGGAATAGTGTGAATTCAATGAGGGTTTGTTATTTATATTTAGAATAGAATAGAATAGAATAGAATAGAATAGAACAGAACAGAATGAGTGAATGAATGAATGAATGAGATCCACTTTTAAGATAAGGGATATTGTGAATGCAAATAAAAAAAGAAAAAGAAAAAACATGGTTCTTTATTACTTGGTTCAATTCAAGAGATCTGAGTTTGGTTTTCCTTATTGGAAGTTGTTGTAAGGGATCACCTGAATTTTCCCTTCTCCCTAAGGGCTGTAACATCTTCCTGGTTGTTGTGTGATCTGCTGTCTCCGCATCAGTTGATGTGTCTAATGAGGTTTGTGAAGTGCTCAGGTGAATCTGGTACTGTAGGACCCTTCATCTCTCCCCACTGCAGCCTACCCTGAGTCCAGTGTCAGTGACTGATAACTGTGGACAGCTCTCAACAGAACAGGAGGTAATTACAGCAGCCAGAGAGAGAGAGAGTAGATAGAGGCAGAAAGGGAAAGTGGAAGTAGGAGTCTTGTGAAATATTCTCATTACAGGTCATCGCGGTAATTACCTGACACCTACAGATGGAGTTGCCTCTTAATCAAAAGAATGAATCATTACTGATATTGATTCAAACTAAGATGTTTGAAGTAATGACCGCACTAAGTCAGTCCAAAAAAAAAAAATCTCCGTAATTTTCAGCAACTTCCCCTAGCCATCGTTCCTGCTCTAAATAATAATGAAATGTCTTACTTCATTCCAGCGTAATGGCAGGAAAATGAGCATGGCAGCTGCGACTAAATTGCCCCTGTCTAATCTGCATAGATTGCAGGGCAAGAATAAAGTCAGACAGGATTTGATTTCTAATTTCTGCACTCTCTATTCATAACAGCCCATAATTCACGTCCTTTTATGAATGAAATGAGCTAGATTGAACGCAGTTAGGACCAAAAACATCATACTGTTGACTGCCTAAGATCCATCAGTGTTTTTTTTTCCTTGTTTATACTTCAGTGATTAGGCCTGGAATTAAATTATAGTGTATATTCAGTGGCAGCACTGGCACTGGAAAGCTTCCTGCGAACCATAGTTCATACAAATCTATATCTTGTTAACTCACAACTTTTAATTGAACACAGCCTGTCAAAAATTCACAAGTAATTGGATGTCACCTTGATTTTTTTTTTCTCTACTTAATGAAGAAATGAGTATTAGCCTGTTTCTTTGTGAGTGGCTGGTATCATACAGATGTGAGACGTTCCCTGTGGTACACGAGGCCAATCTGTCTCCTCTCATTGCTTATTTCCACCTTGATGTGGAAAATGACACCTAACAAGGTTAGTTAGTCAGGGGAAAGACCTGTGCCTCTTTATAGACCTGGGTTAATATTTGAGAATGTCATTAGCTGTTGTATAATTACGCGAAGCTGAGAAACATTCACTTGAACTCTTGAATGCAAAGTTAATTAGAAATTACATAAGAAGGGTCATGGGGTAATTAATTAACATGCCTTGAGGGAGAAAGCCTTGAGTATAATCAGTTGTTTAGCATGTCATAAAAAGTATGAGCTGATCAAACCTTGTCCAGACTGAGAGGAGTTATGCAGATGAGACCTGCGTATGATTATACTTCACAAACCATCAGCCATTCACTGGTGGCCGCTCTATTGATTACTGTTAGATAGGCTTGTAATCACAGCGTTCCCAGGCCATTTGATTAGATGGATAACCTCTGGAGTGCAAATGAAGTTTGTGATGAGAGGCCATAATTCGATGGGTATAATCGCAGTGTGAGAATAATGCACCTGCAGTACCAACAGATTATTGTCTCAGATCTTTGATTAGAAGAGGAGTGCATATGTCTCATTATGTCTTTATGCATCTGTCTCCTGTATCTATAGCTATAAGCATGCATAAAGAATCATTTAGAAATGGTAAAATTGGAAGAGTCTGGTTTGAGTTTTTTTCTCCCCAAAGTATGTTGTTGCTGTTGTTGTTGCTGCTGCCAATGTTTATATTTTTAAATATATTTTTGCACATTTCAGCAATGTTTTTGTTGAAGCACGTGAATTCATTATAGTTTTTATTCATGCAGAACTCAGATTTGACAGTATTATGATTTTATGACACCGAAGTTGAAATATTGGATATAGACTACCATTTAAATGTTTGGGGTTAGTAAGAATATATATATATATATATATATATATATATACACACACACACACACACACACACACACACACATATATATATATATATATATATATATATATATATACATACATACATATACACGCACATACATACAGTATATGTATGTGTGTGTGTGTGTGTGTGTGTGTGTGTATGTTTGTTTCATACAGCAGGGGTGCATTAAATTGGTCAAAATTAACAATAAAGAAGAATGAAATTATATTTCAAATAAATGAATAAATGTTGTCTTTTGAATTTTCTATTTATCAAATAATAACATATTACTCTTTTTACTGTATTTTCATCAAATACAATTCTATCACACTAGTCTGATACCAGTCTTGAACTTTATAAAAACGTTATAGTGTTTAGTTGAACTTATGTAAACATTTTAGTGTTTAGTGCCTGATTTAAATTTTAGTCCAATTTTAAACGTAAAATTTTAGTAAGTGACATTATGACACTATAAATGCTGTCAATATAGCTTAACTTGTATCAAACCCAGAACATTCCTTTAATTAGCATTCAAGCTCAAAAATTTGTATTATAATATTTCAAATTCTTTTATTTAGTACACAGACTCAGTCTGAATCTTGAGTTGAGTGGCACTACTCTGGATTGTTGTCACATGTTTGCATTATAACTCGTTCTACCAGGATGGTTTATTACCACTCAGAATGCCATATCAAAGACATGTCAGTGTTTTCTATGAAGAGATTGTCTAATCACGTTTGGAGGCTATTATTTGTTTAGTTTCATGGTTCACGCTAGAAATCGGCTGTAAATTAACAGCTCTAATCTCTTAAATTGGTCATTTTCATGTGAAAATTGCAACATTATATCATGTCTATGCATTCCTACCAAACAAAACACGACCAAGAAAACAGATTATATATCCCATTTGCATTTTCAAAGCCTTATGCGTGAAACCAGCCGTGAGAAATGTTCCTGTGGCATAATGGCTGCCGATTAATGGCTCCTAAATGTCATGCATGTTTACTCCGACATGTTTGGAACCGTTGCTCCCTCCGAGCGCTCTGTCTAGCTATGAATGGCAAGTTCCATCGGAGGTTGATCAACAAGCCGATGAAGCGAAGCAACAGTGTTGCAATTTTCATTAAGTGGCCCGTGCAATTTTGTGGAACACGATCAACACGTGCCCCAAATATTCACAGGCGAGCCGCTGTGCTCCAGGCGGGCCGAGGCTTGTATAAATATTGCCTTGTTCCCTGCAGTGGATTCTGACATGCATAAACACACACTGTGTGCTTAATTAGACCAAATGTGTTATAATTCCATAAACAGTGTAGGTAACGAGGAGCCGGTGCGTGTCCGTGCAGCTGTGCAGCAGAAGGAACCAGAAGAACAGGAAGCTGGAGAAGGAGAGAAGTCTACAACACAGCTGGAACGGCAGCTGTCAGCAGGCAGTGCACAATGCTCGATCTCACCCTTCATTCTCCTTTCCCATGAGCCTTCACACCCACCCCAGTTACACTCAGCTCTGACCTGCCACCACGTAGAAGAATAGAGAGAAACGTTGCACCTCATCACTGAACGTGGCCTCCTGGAACCAGAAATGAGCTGTTGACACACCTGTGAGAAAGCTTTCTGACATGCAGAGTGTAATGTGGCCTGTCTATGAAGTGACCCAAATGATTCAGAACCTATACTGTACCTTTAAGAGCACCCTTACAACCTTTAATTATTCACAGCCTGGAGAAATTGATTCAATATTGCTGTAGCAATAGGAAAGGAGAAAGAAAAAGCAAAGGGAATTTGGAAGAAAGGTAAGGGTAAAATGGCCTCTAAAAGCAATGGTTACTATCCCCTTTGACTCCAAGGTCCCCCATTCATGACAACAATATTTAAAGGCCCAAGGCTTTTCCAGTTGTTACTGATTTAATGGATAAGCATTTTTATAAACACTTTTTATATTAGATTAGTTTTCTTAACAAATGAGTTACAATTCTTATCAGCCAATGTGTGTTATTTTTATGTACTGTACCAATTCAGACATCCATCTTTATTACAGAGGTGAGAGTTTGTGTTTTCTAGATGTGCAGCTTATAATAAACCCATAACTGAGCAGAGAAATCTAGATATTTATCTTACCTGGTAATGTATTAAAAAGGCCGGTCTTAGAAGTTTCTGTGATTTGCCTCACTTTAATTTTATTATTGGTCTGCTGTCCATATTAAAAGGTGCAGTCTGTGGAAGATTAATGCGCAAACTGTAGATCAGATTAGTCAAAGACACATGATGAGAAGCGATGGGATAAAACAACAATCACAGACATTCGCATTCAGACGGGATTAGATTTCTCATTGGGTTAGAAAACAGTAGGTAATTTGCTTTGGAATTTTTACAGAGGCTGTGCGAGGAAAAACTCAGACTCGGCAGATTTGAATGGGATTAAAATAGCAATGTACACAATTTCTACCTGATAAAATATTTTGGAGCTTGACAAAATAAAAAAAAAAGTCTATTCATAAAATGTATAAAAATTCAAATTAAATTAAGATTTCATTAATTTACGTGACTTTTCCAGGTTTATAAATTACATTTTTCACATTAATCAGGCTACTTCATATATCCAGGTTTTTCAAGACAGTGGGAGCTGTTAATTGTGATGTACATCCAAGCGTAACATCAGAAGAAAAAAAAATTATTGTTGATCGAATTTTAAGTTAGACATGAGTCTAGCATATGTCACCAGAGAGAAGTCTATTGTTTTCACCAGAAGGTCTGGTTATGACGTTTTGACTGAACATTGTAAGAACAAAAATAAAAAATAAAATAAATGATATGCATGCAATGAAGCATATGCATGGACAAATTGTTTACCAGATCAATAACGTACATTTATAAAATAGATAAGGTGATTTTTCATTTTATGCCACCTTTCAAATATCTTTACTTTTAGGTGCCCATTCGTTTTGGTCATTTTGTCTTATTTTAATAAATTTTAAGTCATTTGCTTAGAAGTTTCCCAGCAGGCACCGGACGTCAATATGACGTCAGATTGACGTTGGACCCCAACGTCGGAGAGACGTTGTTTTTTGGTTGAAAATGAAAATCGGGTTGACGTCCGAACCCAACGTCAGATTGACGTCAGAACCCAACGTCAGACTGACGTCCGAACCCAACGTCAGGTTGACGTCCGAACTCAACGTCAGGTTGACGTCAGAACCCAACGTCAGATTGACATCAGAACCCAACGTAAGATAGACGTCAATCTCCAAC
>JAFVLL020009574.1:0-11001 GCA_021397915.2 Tor tambroides | reverse complement strand
CAACCTGTGCAGCTCTGGTGAACTCCATGCCCAGGAGGATTAAGGCAGTGCAAGATATCAGTGGTGCCCCTACAAAATATTGACATTTTGGACACCGTTTTGAGATGTTCGCTTAGGTGTACTCATTTTTGTTGCCAATTATTTGGACAATAATGGCTATATGTTGAGTTATTTTTAGAGGACAGTAAATTTGTACTGCTATACAAGCTGCACATTGACTACTCTAAAATATATCCAAGTTTCATTTGTGCAGTATTGGCCCTTGAGAAGATATACTAAAATGTCTGCTGAAATGTGAGGGGTGTACTCACTTTTGTGAGATACTGAATATATGTATATATAGAGAGAGAGAGAGACACAGAGAGAGAGAGAGAGAGAGAGAGAGAAAAACTCCATGGCCCGGTACTGGGTCGCGACCCAGTGGATGGGGATCTCTGCTCTACACAAATCATCAAAGATTTGACCAGACTGGCTTTAATGCTGGGTGAAAGTAAATTAATGGGATAGCTCAACCAAAAATTTTAATTCCATTTTCATTTACTTCATTATACAAGTTTGGAATGACATAATGGTGAAAAAAATTATGTATAACAGTTTTTGGGTGAATTATCTCTTTAAGTAAACAAAAATAAATCACAATTAGGGCCAGTTTTATTAACAACTTGCGCCAACGCAAACCGTCTTTTGGCATTAAAATAGTACTGTCAGGATTTACTAAAGGTGCGCAGTGACAAATTAGCATTGAAAAGGCGTGGACAGAGTTATTTTTGCACCTGACATTATTAAACATGCATTTGTAGGAGTTGCCCTTTCAGACGCAAAATTTATGGGAAGAGAGTATTCAAATGAATTGCAACGAGATTTACTATCGTTTGCGCTTGTAAAATTACTGGTATTTGCGCCATTATTTGAGGCCCAAAAAAGCATGTCTTAAACTATTTTGCACTTGAAAAGGCTGCAATTATTGTTGCGAGGAGGCACAGCAGGGAACAGAGAGCACGTGATAGAAGGGAGAGGATTTTTTCCACACGTATTAATTTATTTGGAATGCCAGAAGAACACATTATCCGAACATATAGTTTGTAGGACCATGTTATTTTTAATTTCCTTCAGGAAATAAAAGACGACTTGGAACCCCCAACTAGTCACGCAACACCAGGTCTATCAAAACTTCTTGCAACCCTTTATTTTTTGGCCTCTGGTACTTTTCATTGTACTATGGCTTCTTTAATTCTTTATTTGCGACTATGCTAATTTGCGCTGCGCTTGGTATATTGTGTTGGTCGATATGTAAATGAGATGTTGCATCTGTGTTCTTTAATTTGCGCATTGTTAGTAAATCGCCCGCAGAAATTTCCACACCATCCGCGCTGTTTTAGAATTGTGCTTTTCACGCTAATTTGCCCTGTTTAGTAAAACTGGCCATCTGTCTTTTTGTAATTATTATTATTTTTTATTTTATTTTTGGTTAACAATCAGTCTAAAATAATTAAATATGTTGAAATTTGCCTTTTAAAAAATGCATAAACTGCCATTCCAAAATTTTTGTTGTTTGGCTCTTACAGAGATGACTACATTTAAACACACCCTATTTTCAATTGTGCCTGACGAGATACCACAGCCAACAAACAAGCTGTTCTCCCAAAACCACAACCTACAGAAGCTCTACGATGGAAAGTTCTGTCCTCGTATTTCCACTCTGTGTTTTTAATTCCAGACTTCCTCAAAGCCCTTCAGTCGGTGGCTGTTCTGGCATGATTGATCGCTGGCGTGTCTCTTTTGGAGCACTGCTGGACAGGGATGCCTGCAGATGTTCTTTTCTGATTAAGAATCCGAGCTGCAGTAATGAGCTCAAGAGCCCATGCGCAACTCATGAGTGCTGTTACCTGATGGCATCAGACCAACAGGTCTGCCTTATAAGAGGTGAGTTAATCTGGGGATACGGCCTGCCACGGAATATACCCGTCTCATCCTTATTTGCTCTTTCTCTCATAATTTTCAGTTTGGATGTGCCAAAGAGTGTGGTAATGAGGTAATCTTGGCACCAGAGGTACAGTGCCAGCTGGAGGACACAGTGACTGGCATACCGCCGTTTTCAAGTACCAACAAAGACATTTCCCCCCTTCTCCATCTTCAAAGGCTGCCAGTAAATCAGACACGCGCTCCTGAGAGAGGATGACTGATAGAGAATAACTCCTGGGTAAGTGACAGCTCTGGCTGAGACGCAAGGTTTTGTCAGTCGGGTCGGTCTCCAACAGGTCTACGAAATGTAGATGCAAGATGGGGATTGGACAGTAAATCTTAGAACAGATGATAAGATTTCTCTCTCCAAATCAAGTCAGGAAGAGACAGAGTAGATCAATAAAGGACATGGATAAAGAAAGGAACGAGCTGTTTCTTTCCACTGATGTCATAATTGCAGTGGCACTGCTATTATAGTGATGCCGCAGAAGATAAAAATGTATGAGTGGTGTATTATAAAAATGCAAAATAGATGATAACACACAGTGACATGCACAAACACTATCAAGTGCTCTGTCTTTGACACCTCACAGATGTATGAGCCTCCTGTTTGGTGTATATGCGTCGGTGTCTCTATAATAACTTTTTTTTACATGTTGTAAACAACTGTTGCGAACCTTTGACACACAGTGTGTGTTTTGGGCATATGTTGGGGCGTCTGTCTAATTACATCAGGCAGTAGGGTGCCATCACCCCTGCAACGAGCCCTCAACGAGCAGACATTTTACCAAACACTGACTCCACTGGTGAGGATCCAGAAGGTTCTGTTCAGGTTCTGACTGGGCAGACGTCTGCTGTTCACATTAGCTGCCAGCTGGCTGTCAACAGGTACCACAATAAACTCTCAACATGACCTACTGAGAATTACATACAGGCTAATAGGAAGTTTACAATGAACAATTCAGTTTGAGTACATAATAAGACCAGTATTGATAGTCATAAACAGTGTTATATTAGTATCGAGATACTGTTATAGTTTGAATTAATTTTTAGATTTTCCATATTAATTTTGTATTTGTTCCAATTTTAGTAATTGTTATATATATATATATATATATATATATATATATATATATATATATATATAGTTTTTATTCATTTTTTGTTTGTTCATTTTAGTTATTTTATCACATCAAGTTAAGAAAATGAGAAATGTTTTCTTGGCAACTAGCTGAAATAAAATGAGCTTAAGTTCAAAAGTTTTATAAAATACTGTTTTTAAAGAAATTAATACTTTTATTCAGTAAGGTCACATTAATTGATCAAAAGTGACAGTAAAGACATTTAGGGCCAGATTTACTAACAGCTTGCACCAGCGCAAACCGTATTTTGGTGTTAAAATAGTACTGTCAGGATTTACTAAAGACGCACAGTGAAGAATTAGCGCTGAAAAGGCATGGACAGTTATTTTTGCGTCTGATCTTATTGAATGTGCATTTGTAGGAGCTTTCCTTTCAGACGCAAAATTTATGGGAGGAGAGTGTTAAATCATGCAACATGATTTACTAATGTTTGCGCTCATCAAATTACTGGTATTTGCGCCATTTTTTAATGCACAAAAAACATGTCTTAAAGGCAGGGTAAACAATTTCTGGAAGCCAATGTTGATATTTGAAATCACCAAAACAAACAGGCCCCTACCCCAAAAGGGTCTCGTCCCTATTTTGACAGATCCGCCCCACATATACGTAGCCTACGCAACCCAGGCAACAATTAGTTCTGTGAAACATAAGCCGCTTTTCCACCGAAATTACCTGGAACAATTTGTCCTAGGAACTTTTTTTGCCCCAGACCTGTTGCTGTCTGCGTTTCCATCACGGTCTAAACTACCGAGAAGATTAGGCAAATAGTCTGGTGACTTAACGTTAAGTCTGCGCATGTTTCTCAATACCAAGTACGCAAATTTCGGACTTGCATCCTCAGTAGTTCGGACTTCACGAGTTAGACTCTGGAGTGTGAACTCCCGCAGACGGAACGACGCAAGTCCGGTAATTCTGCAAAGAGCAGCGTACTTGATAACATCAGTCAGCTCGTCTCGGCTCGGCTACTGCAATCTTCCTCACTGTATTTACAGACGAAATATATCAAACACCACTGCCTCTTTTCATTTTCCTTTAAACATATTAATAGCCGCAGAAATGTAGTTCAGGGAATGTACATACATTACAATGAAACGAAATATCAAACCGTCTGTTTTCATTTTCATTTTAATATATTAATAGAACAATAGAATAAAGACCAAAGATTACCCGTTAGATTTACCCAAAATGAATTATATCTTATGTTTAACCAGTACAGAGACATCAGAGCCAGCGGCAAATGTCAGAAGGACTAGCAGAGGTTATGCTCTTCTCTTCGGGATACATGAGCACTGAGCGTCCGGTGATTGTGTGGAGCTAACGTCTCCAAAATCGGCGAAGCACATTTTCAAATAGGCGCTGTTTTTATAAATAAACCGCAGATTTGAGTTTTAAACAACTACATTAGCTGTTGCGGCATGCCACAACTACACGTTGTGGCATGCCAACTACACGTGTTGCGGTGTAGACATGGTGTTACTCACGTATCGAGAAGAAACGAAGCAACCTCGGCGTCCGATCGCAGGCCTTCCGCTCCTTGAGTTCTCTCCAGCACTGGAAAGTTGATCCGATATTTACACAGGTCCTACTTCTTGCCTTATTGTTCCGCAGACGTTTTCCTCTTCTGTTTTTTATCCGCCATCTCTATCTTTCTGTCACTCGGCTCGGCTGTTCACTGAACGCTCTCTCCTCCATTATCATGAGTAGACACGCCCCTTACTGCTGATTGGCTACAAGTTTGTTTTGGTACTCGGCCCAGACTCAGTTTTCTAAAACGTTTTTGAAAAATTGCTTACCCTACCTTTAAAGCAGGTGGTAATTTACACTGTTCTTGGTCGATTGCGCTGGTCATTATGGAAATGATCTGGCTGTGTCTGTGTTCTTTAATGTGCAGAATTTTCCCCTCCCATTGGCGCTTTTACAGAATTGCACTCTAATGCTAATTTGCCCTGTTTAGTAAATCTGGCCCTTTTAATGTTACAAAAAAAATCAAATAAATGCTATTCTTTTGAACTTTCCATTTATCAAAGAACACAACTAGTACTATATTTCTAGTGAAAAGTATAGAATTGATCCAATGAACGAGTGTGCACTTTCACTGAAGTAGTTGCTACTTTTAGTCTGAATGAGATTTTTCATTCATGAACAAAAACAGACGAATCAGGCATCTCATTCGTGAACAAGAATCTGCTGGACAAATGCGCGAAGGGGCATATATTGATTGCTCAATTTAGCATGCGAGTCACTGACAACAAGGACAGAGTTGAATTAGATGACAAGAATCGAATAAGTGAATGAGTCTGAAAGAAATATTCAAAAGACCTGAGTCACTGGGTGGAATCAAAATTCCCACCACAAGTGGTCAGATCAACAAACCACAATGAGAGCAATGTCATCCAAATGGAGAACATTTGAAATAGTTGCCAATCCAAGAAGTCACAAAGAAGAACTCCAGAACAACATCCAATGATTGCTCAGCATGACTAACATCAGAAGACACCGGCCAAAAATAGATCCATGGCAAAGCAGCAAGGCAGAAACATTTCCTCACCAAGAAGTACACGAAAGCTCGCCTCATGTTTGCTAAGAAGCACTTGGATGATCCTCAAGAACTCTGAAACAAGTTATTATGGAGAGATTAATCAAAAGTGGAACTTTGGGCCCTGTTGCGTCTGGCGAAAACTTGCATTTCATAAGAAGAACCACGTGAAATACATCCTTGACGTATTTCAATAACCGGAAAAATCAAATGGGAACAAATCTTACAGTGCAAAGTTTATGGACAAAACTAGCCCAAAAAGTGAGCACAATCCACTGGGAGTAGTATACTAAACAAGCACCTTTGGCATACATTTTAAAGCACTTGGATTAAGGCGGCACTAATCATAATCTTGCATACTATTTAAGATAGACAATATGTGAACTGAGACGCAGCCTATGCAAAGCAGAAGAACAGATATTTAAACAGACATCTGATGGCCATACAATTTGTATGTCACATTTCAGCAGATCTTGGTCAAACTGTTACTGTAAACCCTGAAAGTGCGTGTCATTATGACCACATCTAACATCTGAAGCAGACGCTTTCT
Organism: Tor tambroides; assembly: GCA_021397915.2. NCBI lineage: Eukaryota > Metazoa > Chordata > Actinopteri > Cypriniformes > Cyprinidae > Tor > Tor tambroides. The sequence continues at coordinate 4,811 of JAFVLL020009574.1, read as the reverse complement.
GAAAACCGCTACAAAGGCCTCGTCACTCACAAATCACACCACAGATCCAGAGCTGCGGCAGCTGCGTGGAGAAATAAGACAAGCAGAGGATGGGTGGAAAACAGCCTTGGGAACATAACTGTCCGCCCATCCAGAGTGACTGAATCCATAACGCGTTGACAGGGTGTATTGCCGCCTGCCATGGCTCAGCTCTGCACGTCTGCCTTGTGTTGTCAGGGCAAGAGAGAAGAGAGCAGATCAGCGTGGGACGAGTGTGTCTGCCAGCAGCGCTCTGCCCTGAATCAGTCACTCAGCACTATCTGTCTAAGACGGACACTATCTCTAGAGCCGCAGAGTAAAGGGTCAGCGTGACCCCATGATGAGCTTGGCCATTGCCATTTTGGGTGGTTCAGTTCAATTGAGCTTGGGTACATTCAAAGCTATCAAAATTCAATTCATTCAGGGCTACACAGCAAGCATTTTTTCCTGGTGGCCAAGTTGAGATTGGTATACTACCGTTCAAAAGTTTGGGGTCAGTAAGAAAGGTCTTTTATGCTCACACTAAGGTTACATTTATTTGATATATATAACTGTCCAGTCTTCAGTTTCACAGGATCCTTAATAATTCTAATATACTGGTTTGCTGCTCAAGAAACATTTCTTTTTAGCATCACTGCTGCTTCATATTTTTGAGGAAAATTTGATACATTTTTTTTCCAGGAATCTTTGATGAATGTAAAAATAACAGAATTTATTTGAAATAAAAAATGAACAATTTTGACCAATTAACTGCACCCTTGCCGAATAGAAGTAATTTCTTTAATAGAAAAACAACATTTTTTCCAGTTAGTTAAATATCATTTTAGTATTTTATGTGCCAGGAATGGCATATAGTTATGCAAAGCATTAAGCATGTCTATAATATTCAACCTGTTCTAATGCTTCCACAACCATTACAAGTCATTTGAACAATTTCACAACTCAGGCTCATTGGAAATATGTGCTCATGGTGATGTTTCTGCAACATTCATAGTACATACCTTACTGCAGGTTTTGAAAGTGAAATGTCCAGTTAGTGGCACTAAAATGCATGTTCAATACATGACCGTGGCCACATTTTTATTATGTTGGTACAGACATGTATTGCTGTGTTTTATATTTTGTTGCTTCAGGTACATGTTGCAGTGGTTCAGAATTCAAATATCCAGAGAGTGTTGTTAAAAGTTTATTGCTCTATCATGTTGGAAATACCCCCTACACCAAAACCAACCCGATAGTGTTAACGAAGGCAAAAGTGATATAAAAAAAACACATTTGTTAATGCAGCCGTGCTCTTTTAACGTCCTTCTACACGGGTTTTAGCTGTTTTGTCAAACCGTAGCTTCATGGGATTCATACCAGAGCTCTTCACCAAGTGTAACACCGTATCATGTGAGCTACTGCGCAAACCTACTGAGTTAGAAAACCCATACATATAAAGCTGTATATGTGTCTCTAATGCTCAAAAGTATAAATTTTCAAATCTTGCAGCATGTTACAATTGTTTTGAAGTCATAACAAAGTTCTGCAAGTAATTGTGCGAAAATTAGGCTCTCTTAATCAAAACTCTGGCCCTGTAAATCATACTTTGTGTGAAAAGGAATAAAAGTTGTCAGAGGTTTACTGCTTCTAATGTTCATTTCAACTAGAAACTGCAGCAATTCATACACACAGGTAAGTTTTTTGAGTTTTGCACAAATGTAGTTAGAGGCACATATTTCCAATGAGCCTGGGTAGCAGTTTCACAGGACGTGACGTGTGGCCAAGTATGGTGACCCATACTCGGAATTTGTGCTCTGCATTTAACCCATCCAAGTGCACACAGACAGCAGTGAGTAGCGAACAAACACGCGCACACACACCCGGAGCAAAACCTTTACAGCAGCCATTTAGAAAACTGTATCATGATGAGCAAAATTTGCAACAATGTAGAAAATAAATCACAGACCAAAGTTTGCAATGCATAAAAACACATACATTTAAAAAAAAAAAAAAAAAAAAAAAAAAAAAAAAAAAAAAATAGCAACCCTTGTCCAACAGGGCTTTCCTCAACTAGCCCAACACTCTCTCACAACGGCTTCTTTGATATTGTAAGAGTGATTATTATTTTTTGGAATATAATTGACATTAAAATACTGCACGTCATATTCGTTATGCAGGCTGTTATGCAAGAACTGTGTTCCTGAATCAATTTTATTACTGTAACAGTGCCTATAACCTCATACTCATAGCAGCATGATAAACAAAACTATTATTCAGATTTTTAATAAATTATGCATGTGTAACGAGCAATACAGTAATAGTTGAAACTAATGCTGCAGGTTAGTGAAACACAGGACATGTTGTTGTTAATAGTGACAAATTTAAACGCCTCTGATTCAACACTTTTAATGATTTGATAACTGTGGTAACAATAATCGCAATTGTGATTACTTTTCTATTAATTGTGCAGCTCTAGGTAAATTTCATTCACTTCATTTGAGTTCAATTAAGTTTAATTTAGCTCATTTCCTAATGGACATCAGCATGAGTCATAATGATGCTTGTGCTGAAGCAACACGCCTCTGGCAACCTGAGCGTAATTTACTGTTATTCAAAAGCGAACCAAGTGATTATATGAAATAGACAAACATTTAAGTAAACATTTTTAAGTGTGACCTCTTTGACCCCTCCAATTGGTTTTAAACTGGCACAGGATTCGTTTTTAATAACCAGCCATGGCAACATTTAGAATGTCCAAATGAACAGCAGTAAACATCTTAAATAAGACGGCTGCTTGACTTTAAAGTTCCTTTACAGCAGTCTGAGCCCATTATAATTACATGTCTTATCTTTGTCAGCGCAGTCTATCTTGTTTTCCTAAAACACCTCCTCTGTTTAACTGGATGTGATGTCTAACCCTCATTAGGTGATTGTAGCCGTATAGAGAGTGACCATGTGTCATTATTAGACCAGCTTAGAGAAGTACAGTGACAGATCATGCTGAGCACAGAGCCTCGCACACATACACGCACACAAACAGACCTCCAGCCAGGCCTTTGCTTGTTTTGAAAGACTCATTTCTTGTTAGCACATCCGTCATCTTCGCAGTATCGTTTTTTCCCCCTCTGAGCCAAGACCAATTTCAAAACTGGTATTTAAGGTTATGGTTTTAGACAAACTGACCCTAGATGAGGGCAGAAGGACAGCTTTCCTCCAGTGCATTATTTCTCAACTTCAATAGCCCTATGATGAAAGCTAGAAGTGAAAACCGACGGGCCTGTTCTCGCCTAGCAGTTGAAAAACCACGTGGGGGAGGGCTGGATACCGCAGGGAAGTGAGCGCGCCTTCATCCGAACTGCGGCTGTCAATATCCCATCTGCATTACAATGGGGTTTTGCTTCTTCAGTGAACACAATCATCAAACATCTCTCTCTTGGTATTCTTCTGCTTGCTCTCACACATTCTTCCAGTAAACACACCAATCCAAACATGGCAAGAAAAATGATCCTGTTTAGCTGCAAATTAAGTAGCATCAGGTCATTGCGGAGTAAATCTTCACCTCAAGGAGACCGTAAAGGTCAGGATCACCGATGGAGGCGGGTACATGATGATGCTTGGGAACTCAGCTTGCAGAGCCTTTCTTACACAGCAGACCAGAACCCCCAGGCCCTTCAAAGACATTGAACTTTGAATGAATTTTACCTTTTCCCTGATTTAACTCTTCTCGAATCTTCTTCACTGCTGCCAGACCCTCCTGTTCCTCATTCCCAGCTGAAGAAGAGAAAAAAAAGATAGTAAAGGACCATATCAAACATACTAATTAATATCATAAAATAGTCCATGTGACATCAGTGGTTCAACCATAATGTTATGAAGCTACGAGAATACTTTTTGTGTGCAAAGAAAACAAAAGTAATGACTTTATTCAACAATTTCTTCTCTTCCGTGTCAAGATTTCATTAAAAAGCTCTCGGATTTCATCAAAAATATCATCAAAAATTAGTGTTCCGAAAATGAAGGTCTCATGGGTTTGGAACAAGTAATTAATGACAGAATTTTCATATTTGGGTGAACTATCCCTTTAAGAAATAAATTGTGTTTTTGTGATCATCTGAATGGTTTACTGTCACATTCTTTTTTGTTGGACAGCTAAGGGAATTAATTATAGTATAGACTAGACTGTTCTTTAAAACTCAAGTATCAATGTCATTTACATAAAACGCAGAGACAAATGACTGGCTAAAAAAAATGACTGAATGCACCTTTAATCAAATTCTTCAAAATTCAAAAAGTTATAGGAAAAAGACTCAAATTCATATTCATAAATTCATATAACGTGGATGTTATAGGGCACATCATTAGAAAAATAACATAGAATTTTACACGGTAGCATATTACCACTTTAAGGGTCCATATAAGTATGTTAAGGTACAAATGAGCAACATTTAGGAGTAGATTATGTATAGCGGATAAAATAAGTATTGAACACGTCAACATTTTTCTCAGTAAAAATATTTCTAAAGGTTGTCACGGAATCACCTGCCTCACCAGCTGAATCAGCCTTCTACACCCGTTCACAATCACCAGAGTACTAATCACGAACACCTGCAACCACTTACCACCACCATTCAAAAGCACACTCACCTCAGTCACTCGTCGGCTGGTCTCAAGGTTGCAAGCTACTCAATGCTGGTCGATGCCTACCTGTCTGCCCATCCATCCTGGAACTCGTCCCTGCCTGTGGAAACGCAAGTTTACGTTCAGTCAAAACTGTTCATTCTGCTTCCAGTACCTCCTTTGTTGTCTCTCTT
>JAFVLL020009573.1:0-12592 GCA_021397915.2 Tor tambroides | reverse complement strand
TTTTTTATTTGTTGAACATCAATTAAATTGTTACTCTTAATTTGGTTTGGATGTTTTCTGTATTTTCTAGTTCGGGGAACAGACACAGTCTCTATAGTGTGATATCTAGGTGAAGGAGTCTCTATGTGCTGAGAATTAACTGACTTCTGTGACGTGAGGCGGCTAGCAGACGGTCGGTTTAGCCAGTCTGTCTGCTTCCTGACCTGGGCCCCAGTTAGTCAAGTACGAACTCTAAGACTTCAGTTTCTTCATTCTTCCTTGACTTTTACAGATGTAAGGCACTTGTCATGTGCTGATGGACTTTGTACAAAATCTTCAACACAAGACACATAAAGACATTCCGTGACAAATGAAGGCCTTTCACATGCTTTAATTCTCAGCAGTACATGTTCACAGGGGTTAATCGTCGCCCGATGAGTATTGCAGATGCTGGTTCATCACACAGGATTTGCATCATCTGTTACTGGAGACGCAGATATAGGCCTGTCGCAATGCATCCCATAGGAACAGATAAAACTGATCACGCCATTCTCTGAACAGAGTATTTAGAGATTTGTTTGATTATGTTGATTAATGAAGTAATTCTTTAGAAGCAAGATATGTTGAACATTCTGAAAAACATCCTGATTTTTAGCTCATGAATATTTATAACTAGTTTTTCTCTTGTTTCTGCCTCCATTATACAGGAATGTAAAGACCACAAAAACCAAGTTACCCTCAGTGATATGTCTGTTTATATTATATTACATTACATTGGTAAAGATTTTTTATATGGAGTTTTCTATGCAAACTTAATTTTACTTCATTTTCAGAATCAGAATGAGCTTTATTGGCCAAGTATGTTTGCACATACGAGGAATATGTTGTAGTGACAGGAGCTTTTCATGAGGGAAAGGGGAATAAATGGGATATACTTTAATAATTGTCATGTTATTTATTAAAATCTGGTGGAATACTTATGATTCTTAAATAATATGAAGATTAACATTTATAAACCATGAATCTGTTTTCTCTGTTTATATATACAGAGAGAATATGAGCCAAATATTACTGGAATAGAAATTTCACTTGGGTTAGATTACAAAAATCACACATTCCTAATGTTGAAATGACATTTCTGGGTGCCAGATAGTTTCACTCTCATTAGTGCGTGAAAGAACAAATCAGCTCCCTCTTAAGTCTCAGTTTATTATTCTGTGTTGTTCCTCCCCCTTCAGGTCAGAGAGAGTATAGCGAGAACATGAGCATAAGAAGAGAAGAAACGGCTGCCTATTTTAGCAAAAAATAGTCGAATAACAGTCAGATTCAGATAAATATGTGTGTGCACGATAATGCATTTTCAGCTTCTGGACAACAAAGAACCTCTACAAAATGATCTGAGGGTAAAAAATGTAAACTGGTTTCCAATTCATTTCTGTAAAACTTGACACCTCCCTTTTTGTTTCTTGTCCTTGGACGTGTTATTGCACACCAGCAATGGATCTACATAAATTTCAGGATGTGGTGCATCCTTGTAAATAATCACTTTGGATCCAAAATAAACTGCCTTCAAAATATGGGTTTCCAAAAAAAAAGGTGTTCTCTTGGCTCAACTTGCCCTAGTGAGGGGTAAGCTGAGGCACATGGTGTTAAACTGTGCCACTGATTATGGCAAAGCAAAACTGAATATTTTCATCTCATGCAATATGAAAAGAAGAGAAATTCAATAAAAAATGACTTCTTAAAATCTATATGTGAGCTTTGTGATGGACTGGCCATCCATCCAGGGTTTTTCTCCACCTGTGGCTCAAGATGCTGGGCTAGGATCCAGCTCCTCACGACTGTAGTAAGGATAAAGCGGTTTGGATAATAGAATGGAAGGATGGATGACTTCTTAAAAGTTTTATTTAAAGACAAACTTCATCCCAAATTACGCACTATGCACTTATACACTATGCACTCAACCATGTAGTGTATGAATTTTATAAGGTTGTTTTGTCATTAATAATCAGAGTCTGATAGCTCCTCCCCCTTCGCAACGTAATTAAAGCTACGACAGTAGAGTGCATGAAGTGTTCAACATTCCACACTTCATTGTTTTGGTTATTTAAGTGCATCATCTGGGTATTTAAAGTGCACTTTTTCTTTTTAGGGTTTTCAGTGTGAACACACAACTCGCACTATTGATACTATGAAATGTCATAGAATAGTGCATAAGTAAGCGATTCAGTATGCACCTACAATTCACAACTTTGAACCCATTTTAATTATTTAAAAATTTCAGAACAAAATAAAAAGTTCTAATTGAAGAATTAAATAAATAAATAAATAACAGACTGCAAATGACCTTACAGAACTGGGCCACTTATTAATGTTGCAGGGAAATACAATTTCATAAAAACTTCAATGGCCGGTTTTCATTAACAAGGCCTATTTAAAATATTCAGAACAAAATCAAGTTCAAAACAAAGAACAAAATCACAAATGTTTGGTCTAAAATAATGTAGAATTACAGTAAAATAATACTTTATAATCATAAGAAGGTTTGAGCCACTGGCTTAACTTACCCCAGGACTTTTGGCTCAAATTTCCCCACTCCTACCATTTTAACAAACTTGCAGTTTAGAGCTAACAGTATAGCCTCATATTATAACTTCCTAAAGCACAAACACATGAATGATTTGTCAGAGTCCTTGAACATAAAAAAATAAAAATAAATAAAATAAAATTTTTTAATAAAACTTTTTTTTTTTTTTTTTTGCCTAAATGTAGTTACCAATTATTCCATAGGCCTCACTTTATGAAGGGCGCGTAAAATGGAAAACTCTTCATATATTTGTGGTCACATCACCAATTTTGTTTAAGGTTGCCTAGAAAACAAGGGGTGGCTCAACTTCCCCACAGGCTCAAATCACCCCATTCTCACCTATTATTGATTTGTTAAAATTAAGTAAAAATAAATTTTCTGGATCATTTAAAAATAGTTTGAACTATGGACTGTAGGCCAACTTTCAGAACTCAGACTTCTTGCACTTTTAAGGAGCGGTTGGTTAAAGAGTCTGTCGCAATGGTGCAGATTTAATAAAAAGGTTATACAAGCTGTTACTCCTTTCAAAAAATATTTGAAATACAGTGCTTAGATGTTAAAGATATGGTTGAATAAAGATTCATTCCAGCTTCAGAGAGGGTGTGAAAAATATCATTTTGTTGAAATAATAAAAACAAATCTTCCTTAGCATTGTAAACTGATCTCTTGGTGAAAAATAAAATGAGGGAAACAATATGATGTGACCAATTCAAGCGTCACAGATGACAAGGGCAATAAAACTTCTTGCGAAATAAAGGCATTGCGACAAGTCTTGTTGACTGAGTCATCGACACAGCCCCTCAGAGGCTCGAGTTCAGACAGGACCCCAAAAGAGCCAGTCCAGACACGCAGAACCCGGAGAACCTGCAGACGCGTGATTGACAGCTGCGTCCTCCAATCAGAGCGGGGCGCGTCAGTGTGGAGGCGGGGCTTCCAGACTTAAGTAGCGCACTGAGAGCCAAGTAAGAGTTCGCGAGTGTCAATAAATCGTAATGTGTCATCTTTCTGCAGATGTCTATCGGTTACACACATTTCTCAGTAAATTCTCCTCAGCTCTGTGAAGGCATCAAGTGCGGCTTTCAGCGTTTCTCTGCGATCATTTCGCTCAGAGGACTGAACAGCGGTCAAAACTAAAGGCAAGTGCGTTTCAGGAGCAAATATCTGTTATCGACCTGCTTTTCTTGTTGTAATTACTATATGCACACATATAACGCTAATACAAAGTAGTTTCAGTTTATCTGGTTGAGTCTTCAGTTCTTTGATTCTTAAAATTTTGGGGAGAAATATGATAAACAATGTTTTTTTTTCATTCATTTAACATTAAAGAATAGATTAAAATGGATTTACGCTTTGTAAGAGCATTTATGTAACCACTAACGTCTTTTTGTGAGCTCCTACCCTGACTTTTTAACTTACTCTCTATAATATATATATAGAATGCACTAAAATGTGTGAAATTTTCTTCAGAATAACTTTTTTCTTCAGTTGGGTATTTATATGTACAATTTATAATTTCTGTAATAAAGAATCACTAGGCTATATCTAAAATATTGCTGCCAGTACATCCCACCAAGCATTTTAGAGAATAATTCAATTGTTTCAGATGTTTCATAGTAAATGAATTTCAAGATCTGAAATGTCATTCATTTAAAGAGTTTTAAGTTATATTCTAAGAGTAGATTTATTAGATGTCATTACCTAAACCAGTCAATATTTGAGAATTGTAATGCATAAACAATCCATATTTTATCTTAATGGACAGATAGCAGACTTGTGTTAGCAGCTTCAAGGCTTATCCAGCTGTTTCTCCCTCCAAAACATGTGTCATTGCCATTATACGTCATTACCAAGACTTTGAGTGGGTAAAAGTCTGCTGAAGAATAACCCATAATTATATTTCAAGGAATTTTATTTTGTAATCAGTATCAAAATTCTAGGTTAAAATGCAGATGGATGTTTATAGGAGAAGTGTGAGAATGGTCACCATGAAGTTCCTCAATAATTATGGGCTCGAATGCATAATAATTAAAATGCTCAGTTTGTCCTCTCTCCTCCAGGATGGGTGCTGGAGACGTGTTTCGCGCCCCAGTAGCGGTCATCACTGCTGGGTTATTGAGTGCTCTGGGCCTCTCGTGGTTCTGGAGTTTGGTGGCTCTTTTAGGAGTTTATTTCTGTTCTGGAGGATGGAGGTTTCTCTATGTGGCCGCATACACCGTCAAAAGAGACCTCGTGTGAGTATAGCCCACTTTCTCTCACTTTGTTTAGTCATGTATGAAGTGAACTGTATGGTGTAGAGAAAACTGACCTGGACAAATCTATTAATCATGAAACCCATTAAAAAACAGAACCCCTTACACTGCTGTTAAAGAGTTTGGGATCAGTAAGAATTTTAATGTTTTGTAATGGAGTCTCTTATGCTCGTCAAGGCTGTATTTATTTGATCAAAAATGCAGAAAAAAAACAGTAATATTGTGAAATATTATTGCAATTTCTAATATTGGATTCCTATTTTAATATACTTTAAAATATAATTTATTTCTGTGATGCAGCGCTGTATTTTCAGCATCATTACTCCAGTCTTCAGTGTCACATGATCCTTCAGAAATCATTCTGATATGCTGATTATTATCAGTGTTGAAACTGCTTAAAGTCTTTTGGAACCTGTGATGCTTTTTTCTTTGATTTATTGATGAATAAAAAGTTAAAAGGAACAGCATTTATTTAAAATGGGAATCTTTGCTTTGCTATCACTTTTTTTTATCCATTTATAGGAATCTTTTCTAACAATATTACTCTCTGCTATCACTTTTTATCCTTCTAACACATCCTTGCTGAATAAAAGTATTCATTTCTTTAACAAATAAAGAAAAAATGTACTGCCCCCAAGCTTTTGAATAATAGTGTATATTGTAACACAACATTTCTATTTTGAATAAATACTGTTCTTTTTAACTTTTTATTTATCAAAGAAACCTGAAAAAAGTATCACAGGTCCCAAAATATAAGAAGCAGCTCAACTGTTTCCAACATTGATTATAAATCAGCATATTAGAATGATTTCTGAAGATCATGTGACACTGAAGACTGGAGTAATGATGCTGGAAATACAGCTGCGCATCACAGAAATAAACTACACTTTAAAGTATATTAAAATAGAAAACTTTTAAAAAGAAAATTGCAATAATATTTCACATAATTACAGTTTTGTTTCAGTATTTTTGAACAAATAAATGCAGCCTTGATGAGCAGAAGAAACTTATTTAAAAAAAATCTTTAAAAAAAACTTTTGAATGGCAGTGTATATACTCAACACATATTTATCTCTTTGGTTCTGTCTCTCCTCCAGTGGTCTGCAGGTACTGCTGCGTGTCAAATTGTGCATGAGTCATTATATTCGCACGCACAGCACCGTCCCGTCCATATTCGCCCAGCGGGTGGCGCTCCACCCGGACAAACCAGCTCTGGTGGAGGAGTCGACGGGCGAGGTGTGGAGCTTCTCTGATCTGGACCGCCGCTCCAACGCTGTGGCTCAGTGGGCTGTGGCTCAGGGCTGGCGGTCTGGAGATGTGGTGGCTGTTTTCATGGAGAGCCGGCCGCTCATGGTGGCGCTGTGGCTCGGACTGGCTAAAGTGGGCGTGGAGCCAGCGCTCATTAATTTCAACTTGCGACGCGATTCGCTGATGCACTGTGTGGACGTGTCTGGAGCAAGAGGGATGGTGTTTGGGGCGGAGCTTCTGGACGGTGAGACATGATATATTTTCAAACGCCATTGGAGATATTTAGAGAAAAGTGTGGCCAGTAGCCAATGGCATATTGCTACATAATTTAATTTGAGAAAATGTGACAAATTTTGCCAAATATTTGTTTAATAACCATTCAAAAACAGTTTATTATAGTGTTGAGTTATTGAGCTTCTGGACGGTGAGATGTGTACAGCTTTGTTTGTCTGTTCTGACATGATATTTGTGAGCCAAAACCAGTCATAAGGGTCAGTTTTCTGAAATTGAGATTTGTACGTGATTTATTATACTGAAAGCTGAGTAAATAATCTTTCCATTGATGTATGGTTTGTTAGGATAGGACAATATTTGGCTGAGATACAACTATTTGAAAATCTGGAATCTGAGGGTGCAAAAAAAGTTCTTAGCAATGCATATTACTAATCGAAGATGAAGTTTTGATATATTTACAGTAGGAAATTTACAAAATATCTTCATGGAACATGATCTTTACTTACAGTTTTTCTCGATTACTAAAACACTATAACCAGGCTTTTGGACTAAAATTTCAAAACCATTACGTACATTTTTCAAAAAGCACACCCATTCCCCTAAACTATAAACACTATTCCCTGCTTTGACACATGAGTCAGATTTGGTGAACTGTTACTGCTAAACTCTACACACATATCCCTTCATTTCTCAGCGCTTACACCATGTGCTCATTTAGAAAGCACTAGCATTCAATATTGTTCACTCAAGTCAGCACAGTTTGAGCTCAATTAGCACACAATTACCCAAGTGGAAACACTAGGAGTCAAAATTTATCACACACCAGTCAGAAACTTTGATGGAGATAAAAGGGCTAAAGTCAGCTTACAGTTATTTTCAGTGGCTTTGGTCCATTTCTCAGATTAGAAATTAAATTCTCAAAACTACTTGTTCAACCTCCACATCATCTAGTCACTTGTGCTCATCATAAAAAGTTTCTCAACCTTCAATTGGAAAGCGTATATAGACAGAGGACAACACAAGAGTTACAAATTCTGACAGTGGACTTTCTAATTTTTATTTTTGCCTTTGTGCACATATTTCTTTTTCTTTTCTATTTCACAATGACATTGTAATGTGTTTTTTTTTTTTTTTTTGGTCAGACCACAAGTAAAAGTGTCACTGTGAATCATATAATAAATCAAATATCTGATGGTTTCACTGAAAGCCCATATGAACTGATCACTGATCTGTGGGTGTCTGTGTGTCTGTAGCGGTGTTGGAGGTGAAGGAGTCTCTCGGCTCTCTTTCTCTCTTCTGTACCGGTTCGGCTCCGGCTGAGACTCTGGATTCACTGTCGACTCAGAATCTGGACGTGATGCTGGCTTCATCTCCTGACTCACCGCCCGCTGTCACACACAACAAGGGCTTCAACGGTCTGTAAGAGTGTGTGTGTGTGTGTGTGTGTGTGTGTGAGAGTGTGAGTGTGAGTGTTTGAGAGTGTGAGTGTGTGCGTGTGAGTGTGCGTGTGAGTGTATGCGTGAGCGTGAGCGTGAACATGTGCGAGTGCGAGTGTGTGCGAGTGTGTGCGAGTGTGTGCGAGTGTGTGTGAGTGTGAGCGTGAGTGTGAGCGTGAGCGTGAGCGTGTGCGAGTGTGTGAGTGTGAGCGTGAGCGTGAGAGTGAGAGAGAGTGAGAGCGTGTGAGTGTGAGTGTGAGCGTGAGCGTGTGCGTGTGAGAGTGAGAGAGAGTGAGAGCGTGTGAGTGTGAGTGTGAGTGTGAGCGTGAGCGTGAGCGTGTGCGTGTGAGAGTGAGAGAGAGTGAGAGCGTGTGAGTGTGAGCGTGAGCGTGAGCGTGAGCGTGTGAGAGAGAGTGAGAGCGTGTGAGTGTGAGTGTGAGCGTGTGAGAGTGAGAGAGAGTGAGAGCCTGTGTGCGTGTGCGTGTGCGTGTGAGTGTGAGTGTGAGCGTGAGCGTGAGAGTGTGAGTGTGAGTGTGAGCGTGTGAGAGTGAGAGAGAGTGAGAGAGAGTGAGAGCGTGTGAGTGTGAGTGTGAGCGTGTGAGAGTGAGAGAGAGTGAGAGCGTGTGAGTGTGAGTGTGAGCGTGAGCGTGTGAGAGTGAGTGAGAGCATGTGAGTGTGAGAGTGAGAGAGAGTGAGAGCGTGTGAGTGTGAGTGTGAGTGTGAGTGAGCGTGAGCGTGAGCGTGTGAGAGTGAGTGAGAGCGTGTGAGTGTGAGAGTGAGAGAGAGTGAGAGCGTGTGAGTGTGAGTGTGAGTGAGCGTGAGCGTGAGAGTGAGTGCGTGTGAGTGTGAGCGTGAGCGTGTGAGTGTGAGAGTGAGAGAGAGTGAGAGCGTGTGAGTGTGAGTGTGAGTGTGAGCGTGAGCGTGAGCGTGAGCGTGAGCGTGTGAGAGTGAGAGAGAGTGAGAGCGTGTGAGTGTGTGAGTGTGAGAGTGTGAGAGAGTGAGAGAGAGTGAGAGAGAGTGAGTGTGAGTGTGAGCGTGAGCGTGAGCGTGTGAGAGTGAGAGAGAGTGAGAGCGTGTGAGTGTGAGAGTGTGAGAGTGAGAGAGAGAGAGAGTGAGAGCGTGTGAGTGTGAGTGTGAGTGAGCGTGAGCGTGAGCGGCAGGAGAGTGAGTGAGAGCAGGGAGTGTAGAGAGTGAGAGAGAGAGTGAGAGCGTGTGTGTGTGAGTGTGAGTGAGCGTGAGAGTGAGCGTGAGCGTGTGAGAGTGAGAGTGAGAGCGTGTGAGTGTGAGCGTGAGCGTGTGCGTGTGAGAGTGAGAGAGAGTGAGAGCGTGTGAGTGTGAGTGTGAGCGTGAGCGTGAGCGTGAGCGTGTGAGAGAGTGAGAGCGTGTGAGCGTGTGAGTGTGAGAGTGTGAGAGTGAGAGAGAGTGAGAGCGTGTGAGTGTGAGTGTGAGCGTGAGCGTGAGCGTGTGAGAGTGAGAGAGAGTGAGAGCGTGTGAGTGTGAGCGTGTGCGTGTGCGTGTGAGTGTGTGTGTGTGAGTGAGTGAGTGTGCGCGTGTGCGTGTGTGTGTGTGTGTGTTTATGGATGATGTGCTGCATATTTCTGAGTGTGTGAGAGTGAGTTTATTTTACAATAGGTAAATGTCTACACATGTCTTCAGACGTGTTAGATGTTGTAATCATCAGGTCACATTTCATAGCAAAAAAACAATCAGAGAAAGGATATTTTGCCTAAAGAAGACAAACCCTCTTTTAGGCTCTTTATTTAACTTTGTGACATTATTATTATTATTATTATTATTATTATCTTATTTGTGACATTAAAATACAGCATATTTCTCCTCTCCCACTTCAGCACTTTTATTTTTGAGTTTTAGTATTGTAATTCTCATTATTATTTTACATATATTTATTCATCAAATGTCAAATTTATTCATATAGCACCATTAAAAACAACGTAAGTTGACCAAAGTGCTTTACAACAATGAATAAAACCTGACATTAGTAATAAAACATTATAACAACTTATTATTATTATTTATAATGTTATATAATTTTAAATATTGATTTTCATAGATTCTCATTCTATTTTCATTATAACATTATATTATATAAAATCTGTGTGAGTATTACCATGATAAATGAATACTTTTATAACAGTAATTGTCTTTGTACAGTATATTATGTTTTGTATTTTTTTTCTTGTATATCCTTTTTTATATTATATATTAAGTTTACAATATTTAAATTTGCATAAATTAATAATCACAAACATTACTATGATGAATGAACACTTTTACATGGTAAAATATTTAATATATGCATTTAAAGTAACATATCATTAAATAAAATAATTTGCAATATACAAAGTAAAATACAATTTTTTCTTTTTGTTGTTTTCTAAAAGTAAAGATTTCACAATGCTAAAAATCTTAATAGTCCTAAAAACAGGCTACATTTTCTTAATGCTCAATCTCATTGCTTGTGAGATTCATCCCTTTACAAATAGAGAGAGAGAGAGGGGCAGTGGTATTATGTGTGTTTTCAGTCAGTGAGCGAGCGAGTGTTAATGTGGGGAAAAGGTTACATACCAGCCAAGTGCAGAGCCTGAAAGAGAGAGAGAGACTGAAAGAAAGAAAGTCTGGGCTACAAAAGCAGATTGTGTGGGGAAAAACACGATAAAGGGAGAAAGAGAGAGGAAAACAGATCCGGTCCCTGAGGAGACGCACAGAAACCAGGATCAGGAGATTCAGGAGAAAGACACCAGTGTCTGACACAGATGCACTGATGGACAGAGGACTTGTAAATGTGTCAGAGGGTGAACGGTCATTGGTTAATTCACCTCTGACCCAGTCAGCTGGCCTGATCCCGTACGTTTGTGTGTGTGTGTTTAGTTCAAATGTCTCCAGACGCGAGTCAGATCTGACACAACCTCTCTCTGGGACGCCCAGCAGTGTCTTCAGCCATAAACATGAGTCACACAATGTATTCCTGACCTTTCCCCCATAATGCATATGTAGGATACAGTTTGATTCACGTCCTTCATTACACAACCTAGTCAGTGATGATTTTGAAGTGTGTAGAGTGTGAGTTTACTTCAGGGTAACTGTAAAGAGTGTAAATCACATTGAATAAAACAAGGTTTATACAGTCATGAAAAACCTGGAAATATCAGGGAACATTAGTTGGCTTACATGCCTGGAAATTAGCAAATCCTAAAAAGTCTTTAAATTTTTTATTGTGAATATTTTTTTTCCCTATAAAATATAAAATATTTAAATGATTTCTTAAAAACATCTACCAAATTCTTCTTCTTGCAGATTTAAAATGAATAATCATTGTATTATAGCAGCAAATTACTGTATTACACTAAAGAATTTAGTTAAAGAATCTATACTTTAAACTGTATATATATATATATATATATATAATTATTTTTAATGATGCTGTTTAAGTTGAAAAATAAGTTTATTTAAAATAATAATAAGAATTACAATAAAACCCAAAAGTAAAGTTTGGGCAGGGTGCTCCTTTTTCCTGAAAATAATGTCACAAAGTAAAGAATCACACTGCTCCAAAAGGCCTGGAAATTAGCAAATCCTAAATAGTCGTGGAAATTGTCATAGTGAATGTAGATTTTTTTTCTTGTTTTGCTCAGATATAAAATATTTAATCAAAATTGCTGTTGGAATGCAATCACTACAACAGTTTCTCTATTTTTGGTAACACTTTATAATAACGTTCAGTTGTAAGTCATTTATAAGTAATTAGTTAAGGATGAACTAATCATTTACAAAACATGACTATACATTCACAAATGATTAACTAATATGCTAACGATTTACAAATAATTTCGTGATGCTATTTTTTGAAGATAACTTATGACATTTGTAAATCATTAGCATATTATTTAATCATTTGTGAATGTATAGTCATGTTTTGTAAATGATTAGTTCATCAAACTAATTACTTGTAAATGACTTGTAAATTAATTAAAACATACACAAATTGTTAGCACATAACTTATTATTCATAAATTGCTTATGAATGTTTTGTAAATGATTAGTTCATCATCATCTAATCACTTGTAAATGATTTATAACTTAATCTACAAAACAAAGATAAAAATATTAACATATAATTTATTAATCATCTATGAACGCATGGTCATGTTTTGTAAATGATTAGTTCATCATTAACTAATCACTTATAAAATGACTTACAACTAAACGTTATTATAAAGTGTTACCCCATTTTTTTCCCCCAAAAAGTCTTATAATAAAGAATGGAAAAGTTATGGAAAACTGTTGGTCGAAACATCAAAATGCACGATAATTAAGAAATTGTTGGAAAGTGAGCTGAAATGACCTCTTCACTTAATACATCAGAAAAACTGACAACTGTATTTATTTTAGAGTAAAAATAAATCTAAATTCATTTTTAGGGGTATTTCTTCTTTTAGGGGTAATGCTAGGGTTTAACTAATCTGAAGTCATTCTAATTATCTACAAAACTACAGCAGTGTATGATGCAGTATGTGCTCATTTTGATGTTGTTTGATGTGTGACGTGTGTTTCTGGTCTCAGACAGGTTATTTTACATCTACACCTCAGGAACAACGGGTTTACCTAAAGCTGCTATCATAGTTCACAGCAGGTTTGTGCAACGCTGTTCTTAAAATACCGAGCAGACGTCATGTGTGTGACCGTTTCACTCTGTGTTTGTGTGCGCTGTGTAAACAGGTACTATCGCATCGCTGCGTTTGGATATTACTCCTTCGGTCTGCGGCCAGATGATGTTGTTTACTGCTGCCTGCCGCTCTATCACTCCGCAGGTATGTTTGCAGTACACAAACGTCACGTTC
>JAFVLL020009572.1:0-18071 GCA_021397915.2 Tor tambroides | reverse complement strand
GGGGGGGGGGGTGTTAGTTTAGTTTGTCACCTTTTTCACCCCTGATGAGTTTGCACCCCTGGTTTCTGAAGTGTATTTAGCAGCACAACTGTTTTCAACACTGATAATTTAAGAAATATCCTTGAGCAGCAAATCAGCATATTAGAATGATTTCTGAAGGATCATGTGACAATGAAGACTTTGACTCTGAAGACTATTGTGATTAAAAAAATAATGTATATTTGAAAAGCAACAGAATTCCTTTAAAATGCATATGCGAAGATAGAGAGAGATTCAGATAAAACAAGTTCTGTACAGAGGACAAAGTGAATGGTTGGGTCCCGTGAGTATCTGTTGTTTCAGAGAAGTCCATCTCCAAACACCCTTAGGAACCAGTTGGACTTGTCCCAACTTCTTTCAGGACTTGACATTACTTTCTGTCTGTTACTTGGACCAAAAAAAAATAGAGCAAACAGTGTCACTCAGATGAAGTAGTGATGGTGTGCTCAAGTCTTGTGGGGATAAAGTGAATCATGATTTGTATTTATTTGTTTGTTTATTTTTGCTTGCAGTTGGAAGGCTTTTATCTTGGACAGATCACTAAACCTACAGATAGGAAAGAGTGGAAAAAATCAGATCCCTCCTGGACCGACTCTACCAGATAATATAAGGTGCAATAACAGAAAAAGTATCAGAAATACGTATGCTGCAATGAGAGAGAGTGTGTGTGTGTGCATGCGTGCGTGCATGCTTTATCTTAACTGAAATCAATGCTGTAGCTAGGATCCATCCTCTGGCTGTAGATACAGAGGTTGTTTTTGATGGTGAGGTGGACGGCTCTAGGGTGCAATGTGTATGTTTTGTGTGTCTCTATCTCAGAGGAGAGAGCAGATAGCACAGATGTGTCAGTTGGTCTGGGCATACGCAGCAGGTCAGCAGCACCTCAGATTGTCTGATCTACACCACAAGAGGAGCTTGGGTCTTGATTAGTTTCAGACAGCACACCTACACAGTCTGTTTGCTAACTGTTTAATGTAGTTGTTCTCACCTGGTTTTTACCTCAGGACTTAGATTTTACAATGTACATCAAATGGCAACACTATATGTAAATCGTTTATTTTGCACTTTTTTCCCAATTGATTAAATTTTCTTCATTGCTTTTATGTTCTCGGCAGCCACATAAAACACATTGTGGTCATCACAAACCAAGTTTGTCCTCATTGCACATGAAATTGTAATGGAGTTGGATTTTCTTTTACCATGTGCAGATTTCTTCATAGTTTTTGAGGAGAAGGGAATATCTCACAACTTGACATGTTGACGTTTGACGAATTTGCGTAGCTTCAATGAAATAGCAGATGAATTTATACCAAATTACCATAGATTTGATTGGATGCTTGGCCTTTGATGTCAGTAATTGCAGATAATAGGAAACCCTTTCTGTGTTTTAATATTTACTTTCTATGTAATAATATTTAATATGACTTGCTTAATTAACTTAATCATTATTATTATTATGATAGAATATTCAATATTAATAGTTTAAGATTTAATAATAATAGTAAAATTATGTATAAAACAATATCTTTATGCATAATACATAAATACATGCAATCTTATCTTATTTCCCTAACTGTGATTTCATTCATTCATTCGTTTATTTATTTATTTGGAAGTAATAACTAAACCAGATTATCAGAGTATGTTTTACAAAAGAATACTATTTCAGTTTTTCTACTTCAAAACTTAATGTTTAATTCAAATCCCTTGCTTGCTGTTTTATTTGTCAAATTTACTAGCAACTTCTAAGAGAAAATAGTTTTTCTTCTTTATCTGTATGGTTAGTTTGTATTAGCATTTAGCATTTTCTTTCTATTCATAAGTAAAAGTGCACATCAATTTGTCATTTAAGCCATTTTGATCAGTTCACCAAAATTTATAGGGCTGGTATAACGAACACTTCTGAGTAAGAACTAGCCACTGGATTTGCTGTAATTTGCATGCATCATATATCTGAAAGATATTGAGCAGTCAAATGGTTTTATGTTCTCGTCTTTCTTCATAGAGACAAAAGGGATATATAAAGTAATATGCTTAGTAGTCATTTGAGGGGTGGGGTCGGGATTGTTTTTTTTTCTTCTGTCATTTACTCTGTATCTCTTTTTCTTGCCTTTCTTCTGTATTTCTTTGTTCTCCACTGTTTATGTGCTTTGAGCTGCCAACCATTGTGTTTCCCTCGCTCTTTCTCTCGGTTACATGTCGTCAGTGTGTTTATCAGTGTTTGTACAGACCTATGGCCTCTTGCTTCTCAAACCCAGGAGCAACACACACAGTGCCACAGTCTTTGTCTGACTGCTGTGAAACTCCGATGGCTTAGGAATACTAATCCCACTCACATGTCAACCGGACGGGCCAGAGGAGCAGTTAATGGGGCAGGCGGGATGAGGAGGAAGACGCTGCCGATGGCTGTGTGTCAGTGAGTGTGAGTGGCAGAGTCCTCCCGGCCACAGAGATATAAAGATTAGCAAAGGCCGAGCTGAACACAGAGGTAAGTGTCTGCCGCAATAGCCCCAATCACATTGTGAAAGGCTCTTCACTCAAAAGCATTTTGTCCTCCACAGGTCCATTTACTGCACGTGGCACTGCACATTATCCTGCTACAGCTGCCATTGAAACAATGTAATTTTTCACTACTCTTTATTAATATTCATGCATTCATGTCCCTCCAAAAATGTTAGGCCTTGATTTGCAATGATTGTTAAAATTAACATGTTAATTCATGCAATTAATTTGAAATGTTTATTGTTTCATTCTTCCAATTTCAATCACATGACCTCCAAAACTCTGATTTTATTTAATTTATACGTAATATAGGAGATTATGATCCGCACTCACGAAAACAGTTTTCTTTTTATGTTTTATTTTACATTCATCGCTGATGGGAAAAGAGACAAATCTTTCAGCTCAAAGCCTTCCTCTTTGCACACTGAAGAAGGCTTTTAGCTGAAACGTTTGTGTCTTTTCTGATGTTTGTGTCAGACTGACACACCAAAATAAAGAGATCAAGTGACAGAAGAGCGCGGTGCAAACAGCGTAGTAGATTTAATTTATACGTGTCATATTCTAGTGATAACGGAACTCCAGCCGTTTCACCATTTGTATCACTCCACTTGCAGTATTTCTCACAGCAAGTGTCATGGCGGATGCCCAATCCACTATAATTTATAAATAATATGCTGTTTTTATGTCACGGAATGTAGTTTTAAGAGTTTTTTTAGGCGCGAATGTAGTTGTTTAGACTTCAAATATGCAGCTTGTTAATAAAGATAATGTCTATATGAAAATTTGTGATTTCCAAGGCGTTAGTTGCCGTTCAGCACTAATGAACCCGCTCAGAGCAGCCTCACCTGTGATAAATAATAATTTTATATAATTAATAGTAATATTTAATAATAGTATTAAGAAACGCGTGTGTTGGCGATTGGTTACATGAGTCAGCAGTAAAGACTTTTATATCAAAAGAGATTGAAACGCTGTTGTAAACAAGGAAGTTATTTTAACTTTCAACAACAGCTTGTAAGATGCAGCCATCAAATGCACTGAGCAGCGGTGTCATCGGAAATCACCCTTAACAGATGAGAGGACATAATAACAAAGATATCGCTTTCCTCAACAGATATTCAAACTAATGTTTTATTGTGAATATGAGATTGATTTGAAGAGTGAATGCTGTATCAGTTGGAGGTAATCACACTTGCACAGTCAATCTCTCTCTCATAATATTCTACATACAACCCGAATTCCAGAAATGTTGGGATGTTTTTTAAATTTGAATAAAATGAAAACTAAAAGACTTTCAAATCACATGAGCCAATATTTTATAATAGAATATAACAAATGTTTAAACAGGGAAATTGTACACTTTTATCCACTAAATGAGCTCATTTCAAATTCAGTGCCTACTACAGGTCTCAAAAAAGTTGGCATGGGGGCAACAAAGAGCAGAAAAAGCAAGAAATTTTGAAAAGATTCAGCTGGAAGAACATCTGGCAACTAATTAAGTTAACTGATATCAGGTCTGTAACATGAATTAGCTATAAAAGGGATGTCTTAGAGAGGCAGAGTCTCTCAGAAGATGGGCAGAGGCTCTCCAATCTGTGAAAGAGTGCGTAAAAAGATTTAAACTTTAAAAACAACATTCCTCAACATCAAATTGCAAAGGCTTTGCAAATTTCATCATCTACAGTGCATAACATCAAAAGATTCAGAGAAACTGGAGAAATCTCTGTGCGTAAGCGACAAGGCTGAAGACCTTTGTTGGATGCCTGTGGTCTTCGGGCACTCAGACGACACTGCATCACTCATCGGCATGATTCTGTCATTGACATTACTAAATGGGCCCAGGAATACTTCCAGAAACCACTGTCGGTAAACACAATCCACCGTGCCATCTGCAGATGCCAACTAAATCTCTATCATGCAAAAAGGAAGCCATATGTAAACATGGTCCAGAAGCGCCGTCGTGTCCTGTGGGCCAAGGCTCATTTAAAATGGACTGTTTCAAAGTGAAAAATTGTTCTATGGTCAGACGAGTCCAAATTTGATATTCTTGTTGGAAATCACGGTCACCGTGTCCTCCGGGCTAAAGAGGAGGGAGACCTTCCAGCGTGTTATCAGTGTTCAGTTCAAAATCCAGCATCTCTGATGGTATGGGGGTAAATAAGTGCATACGGTATGGGCAGCTTGCATGTTTTGGAAGGCACTATGAATGCTGAAATGTATTTAAAGGTTTTAGAGCAACATATGCTCCCTTCCAGATGACGTCTATTTCAGGGAAGGCCTTGTGTATGTCAGCAGGACAATACAAAACTACATACTGCAGGTATTACAACCGCATGGGTTCGTAGTAGAAGAGTCTGGGTGCTGAATTGGCCTGCCTGCCTGCAGTCCAGGTCTTTCACCTATAGAGAGCATTTGACCCATCATTAAAGCTGCAGTCCGTAACTTTTTTGGGTTAAAAATGATCCGAAATCAATATTTGAGCAAGTACATAACCAACTAGTGTTCAAAACTATCACCTTACTTTAGCCCAATTCACAATGGTTAGCTTATAATAATATTTTCTAATTTGAGTGGTATGGGTAGGTTTTTGCAGGAAATTTGAGCATGGCACTGCGTCACTACGTCACGTCTGTAAACATGAAGTTTTCCCGGCTACTAGGCTATAGCATGTGAGGATCCTGTAGGTGACAATTCGTTTATAGCCTTTTCTCACAGCAGCTAGAATAATTAAATGTATCATTTTGATGGCAGATTGTAATCCAGAAAGGATGTTTATGAAACACATGTGAATGAAATTAAATTATATTCCAGTTTTAAATGTGCTTCTGATTACAGATAGCCTGGGATTACACAAGATTTGTGTTTTAAAGACAACCAGTTCGAAGGGAGCATAGTTTGCTTTTTGGGTTAAAAGAATTTCTTAATATGAAATTCGAATGGTATGACAATTAGAGATTAGACTGTACAGAAAATTGAAATCTACACGCTAATACACACTATGCTCATTGTCACACAGTGCTGATGTTAACATTAATAATTTGAGAATAAAGTATAACAGTAATAATAATTTGCACGGTTAGATGTGATATGAGCTAACTGATCGTTAGATTTAATTACCATTGGTAGCGTGATTTATTGTAATGCTTTTTCCTCAGTTGCTCAGAACAAACGTGGCAGACTTGTTACTTGTTCAGATGGCAATATACGGTAAAAATTCTTATTTGGGTCATATATTCCAAGACATAGGCTATAATCTGTGATTCCTAAGTACAGTATCCACACCGGTGCGGTGACTGACAAACTGACACACTCCTCAAAACATTAGATTCATCCGAACTGGAGCCGTGCCCGAGCACAACCCCACGCAAGGAAGATAATTTCGCACAGAACTGCAGTTCCAGGTTTTCAAACAGAGATGGCGACAAAGAGGCAAAACTTACGGGCTGCAGCTTTAAATGAAAAATACATCGAAGACGACCACAAACTCTTCAGCAGCTGGAAACCTATATCAGGCAAGAATGGGACCAAATTCTAACACCAAAACTCCAGAAACTCATAACCTCGATGCCCAGACGTCTTCAAACTGTTTTGAAAAGAAGAGGAGATGCTACACCATGGTAAACATGCCCCCATCCCAACTATTTTGAGACCTGTAGCAGGCATCAAATTTGAAATGAGCTCATTTTGTGCATAAAACTGTAAAATTTCTCAGTTTAAACATTTATGTTATCTATGTTCTATTGTGAATAAAATATTGGCTCATGTGATTTGAAATTCTTTTAGTTTTCATTTTATTCAAATTTAAAAAACATCCCAACATTTCCAGAATTCAGGTTGTAAAACAGTGAGCTTTCAATACAGTAATACAATAAGCTTTTAATGAAGCAACTCAACGTTCCTTCGTTACTAGTTCTAAAGGGATGTTTTCGAATTAGTATCGGAGGCTTGGGCTCAGCTGTTAAACAGTCAAACTTAGACTTGAATCCGTAGCAGGGTTGCCAGGTTTTCACAACAAAATCCACCCAATTGGTACTCAAATCTAGCCCAACCTCGTTTCGAGGGAGGATTCCCCGGTAAAAATCGCATTCCGGGGGGTAAAATACACATGTTTTTGGTGGAGTTCCCCTGGTAAAATTTGCATTCCAGGGGCTAAATATCACATTATTGGGGTCACTTCAACCTGCTGACATGAAAAACAACCAATCAAAACCAAACAAGTGTTAATGTAGCTTAATTAACAGTGTTAAAGTAGCTTAATTCCCACAGACTTGGCAACACTGATCTGTGGTGAAAGGAAGTAGTTCCACACAAAAGGTTTTTAAAGACACTCCATTGTTGTTTCTTTTCTATTTACACATTTGTGCCATCGAACTTTTATATTATAAACAAAAACTTAAAAATGAATAACTTCAAAAACTCTATAAATTGTACTATAAATACTCTATAAATACTCACTTCAAAAAAATTATAAATTATACTATAAATTAGTATAGATTCTTTTCCCCTTAAGAGCAAACTGAATGTTTTGATTGTGATTAAACGTTTTAATCAGATGACAGCCCTCAAATATGCACAGTGTCATAACAAATGCATCATAGGCCTCTGAAGCAGGTTGAGAATTTGGCAAACATGCTACATTCTTTGTGTGCGGCATGCAGACACATATATCGGTGTGTTTTCTATGCGGCAGCTGATTTTGCTGAGATTTGGATGTGTGCTGGCCATCTGTTTAATGGTAATTAAGCATTTAACTTTTGGCAGGAAAAGCATGAATATCATCACTGTGTTGTCTTTTCTGGTGTTGAATAAGTAGATTTGTTTGGAGGTAATGATACTTCCCAATTTGGTGCGTGCATGTGTGCTGGGGAGTTGCTTCAGTTCACTCAGCTTTTTTTTTCTTGTGCATGTGTTCATTCCTCTGTAATCATTTTCCGGCCAAGTGGAACCATTCCCCATTGGGAGGGCTTCCAGAGAAGGTAGAATCCAACCCCTTAATCTGCCATATTATTGAATTAAAGGCTTACCAGCACAGTGTAATCATGTCAATTATTCTTTTTTTTCAATGGTGTGTTCATTCCCATTTTCAATTAAGGTAGATCGGTTGCTTAAAACGAATAACAAAGGAAGCTGATAGAAGTGTGGAGGCGCTCAGGGGACAAAAGCGAAAGAAAGATAGACAGAAAAGAGGTGGCAGCCAACACACGTGTGAATGGAGGGATTACACAGTTCACTGTCTCTTCTCTTTATTTTTCACAGTGGTTCCTCTGGTGGAGAGCAGAATGGTTCTGTTTGCTTCACCTTAAAGGAGTCTGGAGATGGAATACTGTGAGCGGGGAGCTTTGATGTTGGTCTTCTGCTGGCATTTAGCAGTAACTGTTCATTTAGGCAAGGAAGCAACACTATCTTGTAGGTTCTTTACGTTTTTCTGAGCTAAATGGCAGTGTCAGATTACTGTGATAAGTTTGTGAAAAGTGCGTTCTCTACCTTTTCATACAATCTCCCTTGTAGCAATGTCAATGCTTTGATTATTTCTCATGCAAAGACCTTTATGTACATCTTATGAAGTGAAAACAGTCATCACATCAAAGGCGTGTGTATTAAGATTGACATGCATGCATTGCAACGGCATCTGACAGCTATTTACAGCTGTTGACATGAGATGAGGTTTTCATCCATCAAAGTGTTCTAGAGAAAATCAGTGTAAATATCCAGAGGTGCCTGATGAGACAATGAGAAATATATATTTGTATATATATTTGTACTTGGCTTCTTGCAAACATTTCAGCTTTTATCCATATCTCATGCATCATAATGTATAATTTTCAACAGTCCTCATTAGCTTGGAACTCATGACTGCGGACCTTGATAAATTCACAGCTCTCTGTATTTGTTATTTCAACATTTGCATAGACTCAATACTGAAAATGCATGATCATGAATATTCGTGGTCACTGGTTGCTCAAAGTGTCTCTTGGGGAAGATTATGGTGCCTAATTTGCTTTTGTTTCCAGGACTATTGTGTGTATATTCAGCACAGTATATTGCATGACTAAAAGCTGCACATTTAAAGATTTGCTCATGCCGCAACATGCAGTACAGTGCTGTTAAATGATTAATCGTGATTAATTGCATCCAAAATGCGCGGAAGTGATCTGTCGCGTGTATACGTCACTCATTTTTCAGATCGCTTCCGCGCATGCGACTACTATGCCAGAGCACGTTGACGTGTCACGCGCCGGCTGTTGTGAACGCGCTCAGTACAGTTGGACATTGCAGTGGATCAGAGGTAAAAAAAAAAATGATATAAATACTGTTCAGTTTCTTGCACAGACCGATTGTTTTGTGTCTTAAGACCTCAATGTATCGCCACGAGCTGCAGGGTTTAATTTGGTTTTGTCTGTGTATGTTTTTTTGTCTCTCAAAGCCGTGGGTCCCATTGACTGCCATTAAATGACTGACAGACTGCAACGGTTTGAGTTAAAAATCTTTGTTCGTGTACTGAAGAAGCAAAGTCACCTACATCTTGGATGCCCTGGGGGTTAGCAAATGAACATCAAATTTTCATTTTTGGGTGAACTATCCCTTTAAATGATTTTAAATGAACAACATGGAGGCAAAGAACTGTTTGCCTCCACAAAGTGTATTTAAATCCTTAAATGCATTATCCCGCTTATTCCATGGTCATTTGCCAAGTTATAAACAAGTTAAAACTAGTATTGCTCTTTGCAG
Source organism: Tor tambroides (assembly GCA_021397915.2). Taxonomy (NCBI): domain Eukaryota; kingdom Metazoa; phylum Chordata; class Actinopteri; order Cypriniformes; family Cyprinidae; genus Tor; species Tor tambroides. Next base: position 8,801 of record JAFVLL020009572.1, on the reverse strand, counting down.
TGCAATATTTGACTGAATGGGTAAAAATGATTTTGTCAGTTATACGGCTAGTTAGCACTAGCGTTCTGCCCGCTTCAAATCAGACACAGAGATGAAATAGTGCGGTAAGATCACATTTATTTGAATGAATTATAGCATGTATTTCAATTAATTATTGATCGAAAGAGAGAGAGATAGAGAGAGAGATGACAGTTGTGTGTACCTGCTTGCTGCGTCTGCGCATTTCTCTCTACAAACAATTACTTCAAAAACAGCGATTTTACCATTGTTGCTGAGGAATATAATATAGCGATCTAGTATCTAAGCTATTCTATTAATAACAATCGCGGGGAAGCGTTGACAAGTTTGTGTGTGCAACGCAATCTGCGATCTCCTCTCTCTCTCTCTCTCTCTCTCTCTCTCTCAGTTCAATTTCAATTTCAATTCAAATGAGCTTTACTGGCATGACTGTGGAATAGCACAGTGTTGCCAAAGCAATAAACAGCAAACAAGTTATACAGCATATAGGGTAACACTTTAGAATAGGGAACACTTATTCACTATTAACTATGACTTTTCCCTCAATAAATTCCTAATTTGCTGCTTATTAATAGTTAGTAAGGTAGTTGTTAAGTTTAGGTATTGGGTAGGATTAGGGATATAGAATAAGGTCATGTAGAATAAGGCATTAATATGTGCTTAATTACTACTAATAAATGGCTAATATTATAGTAATATGCATGCTAATAAGCAACTAGTTAAGAGACCCTAAAATAAAGTGTTACCGCATATAGATAGTTAAAAAAAAAATAAAAAAATTCATGGCCATATTGTACATATATTATCACATATAACATACACACACACAAAAAAAACAACAACAACAAAAAACAATAGCAAATACAAGGTAAATATTTACAGAGAGCATGGATAAAGAAAAGGGGGTTTAGCCTTTGTCCCTCATAATATGGTAGGAGGATACATACTGTGCTGCTAGGTGGATACACTTTCTTTCTCTCCCAATATATAACAGAGTTTGTCTCTGTGGCTCGCTTGCTGGAATTCAGGCACAATTTGAGCTATTTGGGTAAAATAAGTGTCTCTGATGTTTTTATATTTGCTGTACTCCGTGAGGAAGTGCAGCTCATCCTTTATGAGTCCCTCTGTGCAGTGAGAACACAGTCTGAGCTCTCTGGCTCTCCAGCTCTGCTTGTGTCGGCCCGTCTCCTCACTCAGACAATATTTCGTCAGGAGCTTTCTCTGACCATAGTCTTTCATTTTGATCAAGTAAGGTGGCAATTGATAACCAGTCTTTAATATGTAGAAGTACTTCAATTTGTTAATTTGTGCTACTTTGATCTGCCAGTCATACTAAATCTTTGTTCAAATTCAACCCACCTATTAAATTGTGGCTGAAAATCTTTGACAGCATCATCAAACCCATTCTTCTACATGGTTGTGAAATCTGGGGCCCCAAATTTAACTTAAACTATAAATCGTGGGATACAAACCCCACTGAAATTTTCCACCTCGAGTTCTGCAAGAACATCCTGGGACTCCACAGAAATGCCCCTAGTCTCAGCTGCAGGGCAGAATTGGGCAGATTCCCCCTTCTAGCAGAAATCCAGAAGAGAACAGTGAAGTTCTGGTTTCATCTACAGTATCAGACACACTGACAAATGATTACCATCACTGCGCTCTTACTTACAGGGCAGGACACCCAAAGAGTGACCCCCATGACCCCCAACTCAATTCAACAGTTCAGTTAAAGGGGTCATTTTCCACAAGTTGATATGATTCTTTAGGGTCTTAATGAAAAGTCTATAACATACTTTGGTTAAAATTTCTCAATGGTAGTGTGAAAAACACCTTTACCCTGTCAAAATCAGCTCTGCTTTCGTCAAGCCGTTTTTTTAGTCCATGTTGCTTTAAATGCTAATGAGCTCTGCTCGCCCCGCCCCTATCTTCCGTGGGGTGAAGAGCAGTACTGTTTACTTTAGCCGCGAAACTGGCTAACTAGCACATTATTAGGAAAGGCTATTTGCAAAGGTTCATAAAAAACCGTTATACTCACTTCTGTAGAGGCAGATTGGGATCTTCAAAAGGAAAGTAATGTTAATCCTCTGCTTTCAGCGGCTCAGATGTCAGGAGTAAATGATGACTGCTTTATTCATTATTACATCCAACAACAAAACACCTCAATTGCTCAATCGGAGACATTCTTGTCTTCCCCTGCAGGAGTCGACACAATGGCAGACAGCTCTCAGCTCGCTCAGGACGGGTCTACTAAGGTAAGAGGGCCTTGTCAATCATCTGTCGTGGGAGGGGCCTGCGCAGAACTACGTCATTCTGACAGGAATCTCAGAACAGCCTGATTTGAGAAGGGGATTTTAAAATAGAGATTTAAAAAAAAAAAAACACTGGGTGGATTTTTATCATTATAGGATGGATGTGTACACACACTTCCAACACACATTTATGTTCAAGCAACTTGAAAAGTGAATTTTGTATCCGATGACCCCTTTAAGACACGCAAAAGTTAAAGAAATTGGAAAAATGACCCAGGAAGAATACTGCCAGATCAAATTGACCAGAGGCTGAGATAGTGAGATCCAAATAATTATAACATGTGACATGATTAAGAAGTGTTCCCCTGATTGTAACACTGTAATTTTCTATAATTGAGAGACTTTGGTGTGTAGCCCCTCTTCATGAGGTGACAGCAACAGAAGATCATCTGCATAGTGCATACAGGAGGCATTTGATTTCTTTGCCCTCGAGGGTCAGACCAGGACAAGAGGACTTATCATGTGTTGATGCCAGTTCGTTAAAATAGATATTAAAAAGAGTCGGGCTGAGGCTGCAGCCTTGATAGACTCCTTTTGTCTGACTGAAATAATCAATCCGTCTGTCATTGATTTTGACAGCATTTGTTCTCGTTGTATATGTCCTTTATGATGTAATTTGGCTTTCCTCCTGTTCCGCTTTGAATTAGTTTTAGTAAAAGTCCATTGTGCCATACTGAATCGAAGGCTTTTTTAAAATCAATGAAACAGCCAAAAAATTTTTCCTTGTTTTGTTTGATGAACATATTTTCAATGTGTTTTGATGAACATGTGATTTGAAGTTCTCCGTATAGGCATAAATCCAATTTGACAATTGTTTAAAATCTTGTGTTCTTGGATAAACTGAATTAATCTGTCATTAATAATAGAGCAGAATAGTTTTCCGAGGTTACTGCTCACTGTGATGCCTCTATAATTATTTGGGTCGTACTTCTCAGTTTGTTTAAAAATTGGGGTTATCACATTCTCTTTCCAGATCTCAGGAAATTGTCCAGATTGAATAATGTCAGGATAGCAACTCTCAGTTTGGGGCTGCTGTGTTTCAGCATCTTATTAGATATTCCATCCAAGCCACTTCATTTCTTAATTTTTAGGGATTTCATCTTCTCCGTCAGTTCAGTTAATTCTATGGGCTTGTCTAAATGATTTAGCCAGTCTTTTATAGTGTATTCCAGGTTATTTAGTTTGGAGGTCAGATGTACACACGCATTATGTAAACAAAAACTTTTATTTTGGATGCGATTAATCTCGATTAATCATTTGACAGGACTACACTGTTGTTCAAAAGTTTGTGGTCGGTAAAGAAGTCACTTATTCTCACCAAGGCTGCATTTATTAGATCAAAAATACAGTAAAAAAAGTAATATTGTGAAATATTATTACAATCTAAAATAACCACCTTTTATTTTAAAATGTAATTTATTACTGTGATGGCAAATGTGAATTTTCAGCACTCATTACTCCAGTGTTCAGTGTCACATGATCTGTCAGAAATTATTCTAATCCGCTGATTTGCTGCTCAAGAAAAATTCTTATTATAAATGTTGAAAACATTTTTTTTACTGCTTAATGTTTTTCATGGAAACTGACATTTTTGTTGTATTTGAATAGAAATGTCAAAAGAACAGCATTTATTTGGAAAATAAATTCAAATATTCAAAAGTCTTTCAGCAATTACGCATTAAATTTATTGAAGTAATAAAAGTTTTATGTTCTTTACCAACTGACTGACCTTTTAAACAATAATGTTGATGTAATAACCTAGGAATAACCCAACACAGCAATAGTGAAAACCTACACAATACCATGAAAACACACCATCTCCATGGTTAGCATCACAGTGTTTGATTTTCTACATTGTGAGAAAAACCTTCATTCCACTGGCATTTTATTCAGCTGACTATAGTAACTAAGCAATATAGCAAGATGGAGAAGTCTGGTATTTCACACCTTGCGCTGTAGTTTTTCAGACTCTGAGATTTCTTTGGTAATTCTAGTTAGCACTTTTAAGCAGCAGAGACCCTGAGAAAAGCAGAGGTCATCAATGCAATTTCACTGCCTGGAGATCTTCACCTTGATGATAACAATTTGATTAAATTTTTAAAGCCAGAAGAACTAAACATGTGCAGTAGTATTTCCAAAGACGCCCACTACCATTTTTAGTCAGCCTTGAAAATACTACTAACTCTAGCTCAAGTACTTCCATTTTGGTATACACTTTATAATGCCTTATGTAGTAAATAATCTTACCATGTTTTGTACCTCTCAGCAATAACCAAATATGCAAGATTTCCTTCACTTTTCTTGACTTATTTGCAAGGATTTAATGTGCTGTAATGAATTGTGATTACAGGAAGTTCTCCAAGTCAAAGTTTTTGTGCTCACCCCTTGGTTTTTCTAATCACACTTCCTTAAATGTCGTCTAGACCTCACCCTGCCAACAGCCTCTGCTGCCCCAGCAATTTTACAGCAGACAGTGTACGCTGAATCAACTATCTGCTTTTCTTTTTTATTCTCTTATTTCTCTTGAAGACCTCATTAAAGAAAAGAAAGAAAGAAAGAAAAATCTGACAAAGCGATGTTAATAGAAAATCATGGTTTTGGGGGGGTTGAGAGAGAGAGAGAAAGCGGGTGATTTGAGTTGATTCATGTCTCACTGGAAGACTGAGTTCTTTTGCTGGGCTGTTCTTTCTGAGGCAGTGACTGATTTAGATTGCTTCTGCTCTCCTTGGGGCTTCCACTTTAGGCGGAGCGAGACCTCAATGGCACGATCAGGGGATGGAGAGTGGAAGTGTGATGAGGGAGGAGGAGTAAGAGAGAGAAAGGACAGCTGGACATAAGTGTCGGACTATCATGAATGCGATGGGTGGAGTCATGACAGGTTTTCTTACTGTTTTATTTTCTTATAGTTTATTCCCTGTTTCTTGTGATTCTTTCTCTTTATCCCATCTCCCTTCACTTTTCTTCCCATCTGTCCTTGTACTATCCATGGAAAACAAACGATTTTTGCTTTTTAAGGATATTTATATGGCAAGCATGCATTTTTGGATTTTTAAATGATTAATAGTGGTACCTGAGATCTCTAGAAAATGCTTAAAAATCCGTTTATATATTACATTTTACATTTAGTTATTTAGCATACGCTTTTATCCAAAGCGACTTACAAATGAGGACAATAGAAGCAATCAAAACCAACAAAAGGGCAACAATATGTAAGCGCTATGACAAGTCTCGGTTAGCCTAACACAGTACACGTAGCAAGTGCTTTATAAAGAAAACGAGTAGATAGAATAAAAAAAGAAAGCTAGTGTTACAGGGTCAAATAGATACAAAGAAGACAGATAGATTAAACAGAATTAGAATAGAGAATGCTAGAGTTAGAGGGTCATATATATATATATATATTGAATGATTTGTTTCTGCCCGTTATTTTTTTTTCCTGCAATCATTACACCAATCTTCAGTGTCATGCATTTAATGTTTTTTTTATTTTTTTTTTATCAATGTTGAAAACATTGGTGGTGCTTATTATTTTTGTGGAAATTGATTTCAGTTTTTTTTTTCTCTCAAAGGAAAGACTAGAAAGGAAACAGCATTTATTTGAAATAGAAAACTTTTGTAAAATTATGAATGCTTGTGATACATTTGATGCATCTTTGGTGAATAAAAGTATGAATTTCTTAAAAAAAAAAAAAAAAAAAAAAAAAAGAAAGAAATCAGTTTCCACAAAAATTTTATTTATTTATTTAACCAGTATGCCACTAACTATCATACTCAACCAATCTGAAAAGTCATCCAGGCTGCTGCTTGTTAAATGCAATTCTATTGCTCTTTCTTTTACTACAATGGTATTGTTCCCCTCCCCCCGCCTCAATGTCACTCATTCATCCCCTCTGAATTATCTCTGACCTGTCTTTGACTGGAATTGAATCCCTGTTCTGGTAGGTGCTGATTCTTCCACCAACCACAATTTACTGAGGCATCTGACACTATGTCCCCTACACAAATAAAAACCTGCATTAAAGGCTCATTTCTCGGCCGTGCACACACTCACCCTGACCCTCAGCTCCACTCGGCCGTCATTCACCTGTTTCCTCTGAGCTCTGCTATAGCCTTCAGCTACGAGGACTAGAGATTGCTCTATCATATAGCAGGAAGACCTGAAAGGACACTCTTGGGGCACACAGAAAAACGTTTGGGATATTGAAGAACTGAAGAAGGCTTTATGTATTGTCACATAGGCCATAAAACACAGAAGACCTGACACTAGAGTCTCCATAGAAATGACATTGCACACTCACATACACTTATGCATATTGATATTGTAAAGCGTAACGGACATAACAGTTCTTGAGAGACGGTTATTTATCCAGTGAAAGTCATAAACAGACAGTTCTTTCACTAAACAGATAATGCAAAATCGTCTATAGAGTGCCATGAATGCCGACGTGTGAAGTCATATCTTTCTCTTATAGTTGGTTCCTTATTTCTTATGTTTCTTTCTCTTTATCCCCTCTCAATATTCCTTTCTATTCATCTTTGTGTTTCTGCTTGCACTGTCCATTAGTGGCAAATTCTTTTGAATAATGACTGTTTCTAATAATTTCTAATAAGTTAAAGTAATTTTTCCAGTAATGCATTTACAATAGATGTCTATAGGGTGGTGTTTTTTCAAAAGCTCTACCGTAAATCATTAACAATAAACATTTTAGCCTGAACTGGTATGATAAATTAATTTGCTAAGCATGTCTGTACAAATATATGTTCAATATACATATATATATATATATATTTCATTTTATTTATTTATTTTACAAAAATTAAAATAATAATAATTGGGACAGTGGGGCTCTTTCAACTCCATGATACATGCAAAACAGTAATGACCAGAAGTTTTTTTTTGTTGTTTTTTTTTTTCCCCTGCTTAAAGGAGAATTTTACATATCAGTGTTTTTTGTATAGAAGAAAAATAAATACCTTTCAAACATTTGGGTTTGGTAAGATTTCTAAAAGTTTTTTTTTTTCAATAAATAAGTTTCTTATGCATGGCTGCATTTATTTGATTGACAATGTATAAATGTAATTTACTGTCATTTTTCATCAAATGAATGAGTCCTTGCTGAATGTAAGTACTAATTTCTTTCAAAAAAAAAATCTGACCCCAAACTTTGTTTAATAAAAAAAAATATATTTTTACCTTAAAATACATTGCCCTGAGACTGAAAATGCATTACTGTAAAAGAGTAAATTACTGTGTAAAAGAAAACCTGAAGGACAAAATTATTATCTGTGGTAACAACAGCATGTTACAGAGTTCAACTTATTAACCTTAAACAGTATTTTGCTGGTACTAGAAATACCAAGGTCTTGGCTTTGACTCCCAGGGAACTAAGTCACTTTGGATAACACAACTCCCTAATGCATAAATAAACTGTACAAGTTTTAGTAGAGTCATGTAGTATTGGTCACTAAAAGCAATCTTTTGCCTTGAGGAGAGGATCTTCAGACTCTAAACCTCTCCATTCTAAACATTCATAACAGGCCAATGGGCCGTTGGTTTTTGCTGAGTGCCAGTGTTATTGCATTACAGTGACACCTGGAGCTGTGATGCCTGCTGCTTTATCTCCACCTCACCAGCGCTCCATCATGGCATGTTCCATTAGGTTTCCATGGTGATTAATGAGGTACCGCAGGGGCCCGTATTGCTTCTATAACCGTTGTGGTGCTGTCCACAGGACCCAGTGCTGTAATTCTTCCTTCTCTATAGCGGCTGGCAGAGCTTCTCCCTGCCCTCTCCTTCCCAAGCCAGCTCGAGCCATGCCAAATACCACCGCTGATTCTTCAGAGGAATAATAGACAGTGAGTGAAAACAATTACACAGATCTGCACCCTGGGGGAGTGTGGGTAATATCCAGGCGGTGGTGAGCGAAGAGATGAAAGTGATTGGTTGAGTTTGAGTTTGATATGATGAAGTCATCATGGCTTTCTGTCGGGGTCAGCACTCTTTTGTAGAGTGATGACACCCATGAAAAAAAAAACCCTATGAAACACACTGTAGCAAATTTGTTTAAAAGGGAATTGTATATAAATAATTACAATTAATTATGATTAATTACAATTATTTATATCGGCTGACAGCAATAACTGTTGCAGAATTAAATTGCCATCAACTAATCTGTTCGTCCAGCGAACATTAAGTTCATATCGAGTCTAAGAAAGGATATTTTCTTGGCCACAGAAAATACTTTTCTAAGTATTAATGCATTAGAGCATGTAGCTAGGGTCAAAATCGTAAAGAGACATTTAATTTGCAAGGCAGAACCAGAAACTCATGTAATTTGTGCACACAACTTTTATTAACTAAACGCTAACACACATAACAAATCTAAACAAACAAACGAATAAACATACACTCATGCGTACATACAAAGGGGAGCTAAAGTGGGTGAATGAAGCCATTAGAGAAACCAGAGAATG
>JAFVLL020009571.1:0-90577 GCA_021397915.2 Tor tambroides | reverse complement strand
TTTAGAAAAAATGTTTTTTGAGGAGGTGGGGTAGTGCACATTAGGCCCCTGTGGCGCGGCCTAAGCTTTTGTCCTTAATGGCATTTTTTCCCTTACATTACTTTTACTTTTATACTTTAAGTAGTTTTAAAACCAGTACTTTTACACTTTTACTTGAGTAAAAAGCTTGAGTTGATACTTCAACTTCTACAGAAGTCTTTTTAAACCCTAGTATCTATACTTATACCTGAGTAATGAATGTGAATACTTTTGACACCAGTGTTAAAAAGTTAAAACTCAAGGATTGTTCGTGATCCAGATGCACCTCCAGAAGAAGTACTGTAAGTTTCACAATTTATGTATATTTTTTTATGATTATTTGTGAATTGCCTTTGCTCTTCCATGGGGGCGGGGTGAGCAGAGCTCATTAGCATGTAAAGAGATCTGCATCGAAATGAGTCGTTGTGAACAGAGCTGTTTTTGACAAGTTAAAAAGGGTGTTGTTTCACACGACCACTGAGACCATTTCAAGAAGACCCTAAAGAATCATACCAACTTGTGGAAAATGGGCATCTGATGTCCCCTTTGAAGCACAGCCACCACAAAATCAGAGTTACTTTAAGATTATTCTGAGGTTAAATACAGATTTAAAATCATAACGAGAAATAGTTTAATAGCTATGATACTGTTTTTGAAATCAAATCTTTGCATACCAATACAGGAAACACTGGCAACTAACAATGCCTTTGAAAAAAAAACTGTTAATCTTAAAAAATAAAGCATATACATAAACCCATATAGGAAATTAGTTATTGAATAAGTATGTTATAAACTCCTGAAACATTGGTGTTTCATATTTTAGAGCACTCACTGCAGTTTATGAAAGAAATCAATTAAATCTGTATGTGGGAGTGTGTGTGAAAAAAATCAGATGTAACCCCCTTTGTAATCCTTAACATTTTCATAAGTAACTGTAATTTAATTACATATTTTTTCCTCAGTAACTGTAACTGATTAAAATTACCTTTATTTTGTAATTAAATTATGTAATTCCGTTACATGTAACTAGTTACTTCCCAACACTGCGTGTATGTGTGGACTTTGACTTGTTATTTGGATAATTATAATATATTGAACTCTTCTTCATTTTCTTCTCTGCCTTTTGGATTATTACACACACCATAGTGTAACAGACATAAAGTCACCTGAAAGCAATGTGAATGACTGTTGGAGAGCATGCCAAGACACATGAAAGCTGTGACTGAAAATCAGGGTTACTCCACCAAATATTGGTTTCTGAAATCTTCCTAAGTTAAAACATTAGTATTGTGTTTAAAAATGAATCACTGAATTATTTGAGGTCTGAAAACACTACATCATTTTTTTTTTTTGACCAGTTGTCATTTTGTGCAAATAAATGCTCTAAATGAAAATGTTTATTTGGAATTTGGGAGAAATATTGTCAGTAGTTTATAGAATAAAACAAAAATGTTCATTTTACTCAAACACATACCTGTAAAAAGTATAAGCAGAGAAACTGATAATTTTACAGTGGTCTCTTATTTTTATCAAGAGCTGTAGGCCTACCTAAATAACCAACAGACATTAGGTAATTATTGAAGTTTTGACTTTCCCATTATACAGTATAGTGATATACTTCATTTTTGAGGTGCCTGAGGCAAATGAAGGTTTGTGAGACAGTTCTCACAGCATCTTCAATGGATTTAACACACATTCTTTTCCATTGAGAGGATGTGTAAATTGTTCAACCATGTCTGGTCCCTACTGTTTCTTAGCCATGTGTGGAGGCGCCTCAGATCTAGACTAGTCAAATCTCATGAGCAAAGGGGGATTGTTTTGTTTCGTTTTTATTCGCTTTGTCTTTTTCATTTATTTAGTTTCCTTCAATTAAATTGCTGCAGTGCGCATATAAACATAATAAAGAATTTTTTTCTGAAGCTTTAAAAAAGCAGAAAATAAGATCTGGGGCTGTAGAAGAAATATTTGGAGCTGTGGAGCTGTAGTCCAAAAGCCAGGGTCTAGTCACACCCCTGTTCGCACCCTTTACAGAAAACACAAACCAATAACAATAGGGACAAGTCTACAGGAAACAATTTATGCGTTTGGAGCTGCAACATTAAGCACAACTGAATCCAGTTATGTTTACTGTACTGTTTGCAACAAAATAAGTTCAGTTGCAAGTGACACTGCAGATCCACTCTTGTGCAAACTAGTACAGCATTGTGTCAATTACTCTGTGATAACCATTAAATAGTTAACCACATGATTATGATCTCTTTTTTTCCACCATTTAGAACATGTGCTTCTTATTGCACGTCCATTATGTAATATTAAGTTTTCCATTACATCAAAAGGTTTTTTTTTTAGGATTAGGTACTTTTAAGAATGATGCATGAATCGTTTTCACTAAAGAGTTGTTTGGGATTTGCAAAAATGACTCCCCTTACAACATCTTATTCATGGTTACTCATGGTGTCTGATTACTGTATGAACTAAGCACTTGAGCAAGTCTTTGAGACACCATGAAAAACCATCTTACCAGACAGGAAATGTACCTTCTATAATAGACTGTTTCCATCCTGGGTATGAAATGGTAGAGACTGCGTAGGCGATACTTATGTCACTATTACTAACTGCCAGACACATAATACGTTCAAAGGTGCTCCACATTCACCAAGTTTCTCAATGTATGTTAATTGTTGGTATGCATTATTGGTCAAATTCTTGTGTCCTGTTTTCTGCTCTTGTTTAGATTTGTTGTAGTCAAACAAAGTGACATGTGGATCCTCAGTGAGAAGTCAATGCAGTTCATTGAAACAGGAAGTATGGTTCTCCAGTCATGGTGGAAAATGGGGGTGGAAATCAAAATACAGCAGAGGGTATAACATCCGTGCATGCACAACCTGGGTGGAGACATGTGGGATGAGAAAAAACAAAGGCTTCATGAAAGACATGTGCCGTGTCACGTCGTTTTGACCAAAACACAATGATTTACTGTAAAAGATTTGGTTTTGAAAAGTTGTGGCTCTCAAATTGCAATAGTATGTCAGAAACCACTGACATGGCTATAGTGTTAAAATACAGTATTACAGGCTTTTTACAGAATGTATCATACAGAACATTTCCATATTTAATATTACATATTTTAATATAAATCATATAAAATCATATACAACTGATAAAATGAATGTCAGATGTGCTTTGGCATTGCTGTTCTTCACAGGTGCTCACCTGTAATCACCATAGAGTACAACAGTGCAGTTTTCTCATTCATATTTCCCATAGGGATTTTTAAAACATCTTTGTTAAAGATTTCATGAACCAAAGCAACCAGCTGCAATGAGTAGAAAAAACTTTGACTTGAAGCAGCTGAAAATCGGACAAAAAGAAAAAGGTACAAGGTCCAATGATTGGCTTGTTGAGATTTTCTGATTAGTGGAGATTTCTTTGCAAAATTATCTTTGTTGAGCCACCAGGAATTCTGTAGTTGAACACAATTATTTAAAAAATAATTCAACAAAACCATAAACCATAGATTAACAATCTCAGAGCTCTTCTGGGATGTGTTGCACAGTATTTCAGAGCGGATTTGTCATGCTACAACATGTCCCACTGATAATAAGAATTATTTCCAACAAACTTTTGGCTTTGACTCTTTTGCCCATTTTGACTCGCTGCTGTATTTTTTTTTTTTTGTGTTTTGACATCAGTTGATTCATCAGAGGTCAACGAGAGTTGCTGTTTAGAGCTGTCAATGTTAAATAGCTAGCTTACTAGTCCAAATTCCACACAACAACACTATTTTAGTTACAGTCCACACGAGCCAGACCTTGTTTTCTTTACTTCTAGACATGACGTAAACATCCAAGAACAAATGCAGTAAGCCTGGTATAGTATTTTCCCACGAAATCTGACCTGACAGCTCCAAATAATAAATATACAGTAATACCACAGAGCAGTGTGTCAAACTCAGTTCCTGGAGGTCCACAGCCCTGCAGAGTTTAGATTCAACCCTAATCAAATGCACCTGATCCAGCTAATAAGTCCTTCATGCTTATGTGAAAACTACATGGTATGTGTATTGAAGCAGGGTTGCGGCCCTCCAAGAACTGAGTTTGACACTCTTGCCATAGATAATCAGGCAAGTATATCAATTTGAACAGGTATGTGTTTAATATACTAGCTCAATCCTCCAGTACTGTTCCTGGAGGGTCACTGTCCTGCAGAGTTTTGCTCCAACTTGTCCCAGTATGCTTGCCTGGAAGTTTCTATCCTGAAGACCCTGGTTATCTTGGTTTAGATGTGTTTTAACTAGAAGTTAGAGCTAAAGTCTAGAGGACAGCGGCTCTCCAGGAGCAGAGCTGTACACCCCTGTACTACTGTGGCTCAGTGATAGAATTTCATTGATGTTTAAGCAAAACATCTTCCATAGTGACATTTTAATTAAGATAATATATTAACTAAAATGTTAAGTTGCCATGATTTCAACTCCAAACTATATTTCTATCAATTACCCATGTAAATTAAGATGTCCTAAACCAAAATTAAGATAAGATTCACACTAATCCAGATTCACACTAATCCAGATATATTTGAAAACAGTGTTTTCATTGCAAAATGATCTCCTTCCACAATAGCATTTTAAGTGTTTTGCAAAAGTTGCTTGTCCACACTGATGCATCTGAAACCGCTTATGCACCTTGCGGCATAAACATTCACTGAGATGATACTGAGAGATAAAACATAATACAGTTCTCACGCTATTCTCCTGGAACAGTTTGTGGAATCAAATGGTAGAGAAAAAGATGCATTTAATGTATATGTAGCTTAAGTATCAACAACTCATATGTTAATGTAAACATCACATGAACAGTATTAGTTGTATATTTTGTTCCTGAAAGTAGTAAGTAGTTAGAAAAGCTCAAACAAAAATGTAATAATCATTAGATCTAAGAATGTTATTTGTTCAGTGTACTGCAGTTCATTCTCTCATATGTTCAATCCCCCAAAAAACAAAACAAAACAAAACAAAAAAAAAAACAGAATATAATGCAGTGTTGTTTTGCTTGCCCCAGTTTTTGTCTCAAACAGAGCAAAATTGTTTTGTTGATGGAAGAAGTTCCTTGTTTTAAGAGGTTTCCACAAGATTAATTTTATTATTCTTATTGTGTTACTGTTGGATCTAGACAGTAAAAACTTTTGGGTGTTTTATGTTCAAGCTGCATCCAAAGTGGGAAAAGCAAGGATATAAATTCTTTTTCCCTTTCCAGGCCCCAAATAACATTACATAATATACAGAACCAACTGAAAGGCTCTTTTAAAGCTTTGTATATCTTTATACACATTAGAGTCAATCTATCTACAGTATAATATGACCTTTAATGTATTCTACTATGTCACTGTTTCCACATACTGTACGTCATTTTATTCTATTTACAGACTATGTGTGACAACACTGTTGTTTTGGATATACCAACTCTAAGTGGTTCAGTTTCAGACAAATTAGCCTCATACTCATATTTTGAGTCAGAAGGCTGCTCCACAGTATGCTGTACTCCAGTTTCAGAAAGATGTTGTATAACTTCCTGTTTGTGTTTTCACATCACCTTCTCCTAATCCTTCCAAGAATTCCCAAAATGTTTCATGCCTAAATTGATCCAGATGGAATTTTACGGAAGCCGCACGTGCATTTGACACGTCTTGCTGAACCTTTGGGGTTAAGAACCTACCACTTAAACCCACACGCTTGGTGGTTAACATACCCTGGCAATTTTTTTTTTATGACTTTCACATATGGATATACATTGCCTAACATATAGCTGATGACTATGAAGTGCAGGCCAGATTTTCCCATATTGACTGGCTTATACAGATATTCCATTGTCATAACCATAAAAGTGTCTCAATGGTTTGTAGGTCTTGATCACGTTATTCCCCAGTTGTAAAACAGTGTAATCTAGACCACATCTGATATTAATGGCCTAATATAGTTTTAACAGTTCAGAAGCTGATAGTTTAATTCAACAGTCCTTTAAAAGCATGCCTGGGTATGTATAATCCATATAGGTAATGTATTCCTGCGGAATATTTCCAAACAAACTGACCTCAAAGATTAATGGTTTGGGGCCTATTTAATGGCACACAACTTGGAACTCCATTGGTTTAAGTCTTGTAAAGGGTGACATCAACTTCATAAACTAATGTTGTGGATCAGGGCTGAATTGAAGCCATGTGGTCTTTTTTTACATAATTTCCAAAGCCACCAAACCACAGTACAGAAGCAAAGACTAGGTTGATTAGAATGCAGTCCTGGTGCATGCTTCACTGAGTTCATAAAGTCCATCCTGCATAAAACACAGACATTGTGGAAAGAAGATCACCACACACAGACTTTGTGGTAACACTGAAATGTCACTGGACAGTCACGATTTCTGTCTTGTGTCAGTGTTGGCTTCATCAATTAAAGCAGGGGTAAGTTAAGCACGTAAACATTTTCTAATGTTAGCCTTGATCCTGTTAGTGAATATTCACCTGCATACCACTGACAGTGACTTTTTGGGATTCAGCAATGTTTAGTCGAGTTGATGTAAAAATTCATGTAAATTTACCAGTCAAACATGCAAATTCAAAATGTGCACAAAACACTAAAAAAATGCTTGAAAACACTTGAACGACTTTTTAATTAGGCTTACAACCTGCTAGTCACTCAGATGTGTTTTGCAAAAGCTCCTTCCAGTTTAGTTTTCCTCATTCTGCTGGAATGCAATTTTCGGCACTTTGAATAACCAGATAGTCTTGTCTACCATTTCTGCAATTGTCATCATAGCACTCCACTTGGTTGAGTCTCACCTCAAAGGTAGATCATTCAGGGTTTCGTAGTGGAAAGAGGTGTCTAAGTCACTTCAATCGAGGGGGTACCTCAGGGTTTGGTACTTGGTACTATCCTTCATTCAATGTACACAACACAACTAGGACTCATTATCCAGGCACATGAATTTCTTACCACTGTTATATAAGCAGCTCAACATCTTATTTCAGAGAGAAGATCACCAGAACACACCCACCCCTAAACCAAGCCAAGACAGATCTCCTTGCATTTCCACCCAACTCAGAAATTCATCACATCTTCACTATTATCAGGATCACCAGTCACCTTGCCTATCACCCCTGCACGTTAGGGCTGCGTTCCAGTCCATTTTTTTATGCCCTTCACTCGCAAACTTCTTGTTTACACAGGTGTATGTCCTTGATTACGTTGCATGAGAGCCTATTACTGGTGGAGCCCTTGCAATGGGCTGAATCGGAAAATCCTAAGCAAATTAATTTTTTAAACTTATTGTTTACATTTTTCCCGTTACGAATTTGTTTGGTGCAGCATTCTATATGTATATAGGTATGCTTGGGCTGTTATAAATGTTTAAAAAATCGCTTATATATTATAGAGTTGTTTGGGGTGGGGATAAATTAAACGTGATCTGCGATCACATCTTAATCGTGTTGCACTGTGGTCTGTGGAGCGGCCTGAAGTGTGCATATGAAGCAGAATCGCTCCCTCGGTCAAAATCAAGGGGTCAAGGGTCTGTCCATATAAACTTCCCTCGTCCACTTTCGCGAAGTGGAACGCACTTCAAAATGGCAGCGGGGACTCGCCCGAGGGGAAGTGCTTAGGGAAGTTTGCGAGTGCGTGTCTAAAACTGTAGTGGAACGCAGCCTAGATCTCCCACAATCCTCCTTGGCTACCACCTGCACACACTTCACAATCACCACACCTTGTCTGCCATCATCTTCATCAACTCTCCATAAAAGCCAGCATCACACACACAGGCCTTTTCACAAAGTTAAGAGCTCACTCCTCCAGTGATCAAAACATGTGTGTGGTGCTACTTACCTTTCTGGTCTTCACTATTCATCCACTGTTGTTGTTTACCTTCTTCATCTGCCATTGTGTCATTCACCTGTTAGCCAATAAACTGTTTCATCAAATATACTCTCTGCCATTTGATTCTGTGTTCCTTGACAGCTATGCAGCTAGGCTTGTTAACAGCATCCAGAAAAGCCTGTAACTCAGAAGAAGTGTTTGACAACAATTTGAACTAGACTTGTCAGCCTTTGAACACTGCAGTGTACTCTTAAAAATTAAGGTTCTTTATTGGCATTGATGGTTCCATGAAGAACCTTTAACATCTATGGAAACTTTCAATTGCAAAATTATACCTTGTTAATAAAGGACTCATCTATCACAAACTCAAAACACAAGCATGACTGTGAATTACATTCTTAGTCATTGAGTCTGACTGAGATTTACATTGGGGAATATGTGAGCTATACGGTGTGAAAACACACCAGTCCGCGTGATTATTTCTTACAGAAATGGGAAAGTTTCTGTAATCTTGTGGTGCTGTGGTGGTGTCTCCGAGTTTTTTTGTTAATCCATCCGTGAGCCACAGGCGGTTTGGCCGCCATGCATGACAGCAAGGCACTTATTTTTACATAAAAAAAAATAAATCCAGACACAAACTATAGACTTCTTTCCCCCGTACGACATTAGCCTGAGTGAAGAAATGAAAAACATTTCACTTCTTATATGAATGGTGGTTCAGTGCTGCATGTCTTAACACATGTGTTCTCAAGCTTTCTAGATGACAACCTATGATTAGTATGTCTGATGTAGCTTTATATTTTATGATGTTTTCCTCATTTACTTCTACCTTTAAAGTCCCTATGACTTTTTTGTCTTCACTCTCTATATAAGAATCATTCTACCAACTACTGTAAGTGATGTATAGTGTTTCAAGTCTATATGCTGCCTGTCAATCATTAGCACTGATATTCAGTCTCTTTAATTGCTGCCCTGAGGTACATCTCACAATAGCACAGCAAATCATGAATTATGAACAGTAACTATGATTTTCGTTGGTATATTTACGTTCATGCGCTGCTCGTTAATGGTGAATAATTGTATAGTAGAAGTTAGGGAATGCAAAATTGTCTGGTCTCGCCCCATACAATATAGTCGAACACTGTACATGTTGTAAATGCACAGAATAACATGGAAGGCCACCCGAGAGGCACACACTTTTAAAATACTGTTATAATACTGTTATACTATTGCAAATTCTGAGCGTGTGACTTGCTACAAACAGACCATGAATCACAGGAATGGTACAGACTGAGGGGAAATTCATGTGATTTTGGTATGACACACCATCATCCTACTCAAATAAACTGTACAATGTTCTTCTACCTTTTTGTGTGAAAAACACATATGGTATATATACAGTATATAAATTGTACCTAAATATCAGTGTGATTAACTACTAGACCTAGAGCTGATTTATTATATATTAGTTTCAACTGAAGCTGGTAACACAAAAATAAGAATCTAGATGAAAATCTGAGTGGTGCCTGCCACAGATTTTATTTGTACATCTGCCTCTCAACCACCAACCCACAAACTCACATGCACTCGCTCACACACACAGAGGCATGCACATGCGCGCGCACACACACACACACACACACACACACACACACACACACACACACACAATATATATATATATGTTATTAATATTGGCTTGTAACATGATATTAATAACATACAGTGAATGGCTATTCAGTACTATTCATTCTAGTACTTACATGCTGTCATTCAGTGCAGATATGAGTAATTGATTATCTTTTTATTAATTTAAAAATTCCACTCAATTCCTCAACAAACCATACAATTTGAGGTTATCAATCGTGTTTGGAGCACAAAGGCAATTTGAACCTGTGTGCACAGAATGAAAAGTAATAGTGCCCTGCAAAAACGACTAAATATAGACTTTTAATATTTGTAACATAAACTGGCCTTTTTGTGATATTTGTGACACACTGTTCCCTACTAAAGTTTGAACTGATTACACACTTAACACTTCATTCTGCTTTACAGCCAGGGACATTAAACCCCTGAATTGAAGCCATTAAATATTTATTTGCTCTGTTTTATAATATAATAACAATTAAAGAGGACATTGAGTCTTTCCATTGTAAATGCATAATATTTTATTGATAATAAGAATGACAACATTATATCTAGGATCCTAAGCACAATACAGGATATGTTTTATTTTTTCTGCTTGTCATGCCTGGTGGTGAATGTTTGCATTGCCTGTCCATATAAACCACAGGAAGAGTGGGAGCAAAAAGGTGGGACAGCAGTGGTAAACCTCATGACATCACAAGCTCCATTGCCATTGGCTGTTTCCAGAGGGAACAGGGTTTAAAAAGCCAACCAGCAGGCATCTCTCGCTAGCATCAAAACATAGCAAGATCTCATCTAATAAACGGAACCTCAGTCTATCCTCCGACTTAGTCAAAGAACTTCACATTTCTCAAAGAGAAAGAGGTACGTCACAAATTTGTTTGTATGAATTTTTTAGGATGTTGAGGTTAAAAAACAATTGGTTTTAAGTATGCAGATGTTGGAAGAAGCTTTGAGTAACTTGTGGAATGTATTTACTTGCTTGTAACCTGCAGTTTTTTAGGTTTGTCAGGCATTTAGCTGTATTTACTGCACATGTAGGAGTAGTAGTGGCTTGAAATCACTTATCTACAGCCTATGTTAACCTTTAATCATAACAAATTATTCATACATCAACTAAGCATCAAGAAAATAAGCAACAAAGCTCTAAAAATGCAGTCAATGTAAGTACAAGACTGATGTTATGAAGGCTTTTAATGATTCCGACCACAGTTTATTATAGGCAGAGATGATTAACATGAACTTGACAGACGAAAGAGGAAGTTGTGGCTATGGCACATAAAGGCCTAACTAATTTGTCAACTGACTCATTTATTCCAGCGACACAACCACTGAATTAAAGTTCCATACAAAAGAATAATAATACTGGCTGACTGACAGATGCCACCATTACTTCTGCCTGCAGCCCCAACAAAATGCTTCCACACGTAGTGTTTTGCGCTGCACTTCACATTTCCTTTGACGCCACAAATTTTAGGCCTTGGCTCACAACATTGAGGATTCTAATGAGAAACTAAGTCTGGAGCCAGAGGCGTGCTATTTCTTGGGATTGTGGCTGCTACATAGTCTACATATAACTTCTAGAATTATACACCAGAGGAGATCATTATAGGTATAGCTAAACACACACTACCTCAACTTATACTTTATGCGATGTAGTTGTAGCTGAAAACAAACGAGATGTTTCATGGTGAGGATTGGCAGGAAGACTTTTGGCATTTGCCAACATGTTTCTGAGCACCCTTAAAAGGCATGCTTCCTTCCGACTCGGTAAATGCGTAAATACCAAAAATAACCACTTGAGGCATTTTATAGTTAGAACATTAAAGTAAAACAGCACAGGCAGTCCCCTCTGTAAAACATTTCTTGTAGCTGGTGTAGGCTGCATCAGCCTTACATTTATAAGGTCAAAACTGATACTCTTTATAACTGTGGATCAGCTTTGAAGATTGTTTTGTTTTTCTTCTTTTTTAGAGTATTTTGCACAAAAATGAAGACTGTTATCGTTTTAACACTCCTCATCGCCACGGTCTTCTGTCTGCCTGTAAGTTCACTGTCATTTTAACTGTAAAAATCTGGGCTTTAAATTTTACGCTACCATTTTTTGTCTTCTTGTACACTCACATATATATTTTTACTTTCTCAGGTGAAGCGCTCAGCTAGCAGTTCAGAGAGCTCAGAAGAACTTGTGGTTAATCAACAGGTAAGTATCTTGTTTGATATGGACAGAATGGAAACTGCTTTGAAATGAATATAGTGCAGAAAACCATATTGCGATTTTAACAAAACATCTGTTTTATACAGCCACCTCCTATTCTACGAAAAGCTGCTGCTATTATGTTCAAGGCAGAACCTACACAGGTAAAACCCATCCCCTAGCCTGTATTTTGTCTATAAATGAATAGTTCACCTCAGATATGAAAATTCAGTCAATATTTATTCACCCTTTCTTTCTTTTGTGGAACACAAAAGATTATTTTCTGAAGTATACATTTTTTCATTATAACGAGGACCAGGGCTGTTAAGCTGCAAAATGACAAAACGCTACAAAAAGTCAGTGTTTTTGAAGCCATACAATAGCTTTGTAACAAGCAGAAATGCAAGTCATTATTTACTAAAAATCTTGACATCTGCCCAAGTTCACTTTGCTGTTCATGAGATTTAATGACAGAAGCAACAAATTGTCGAAATGGTTCATTTATGAATCTGGCTGATTTTTTAACTGTTCTTGAGTTGAACAACTTTTTATTAATAATTTTATGGTGCTTTCAATGTAATTGAATGGAAAAGATCAACCAGTACATACTTAAAAATTCTCCTTTTGTATTCCACCGAAGAAAGGAAGTTGCACTGGTTTGGATAAATGCAAGGGTGAATAAATGATAGGTGACCTCTAGTAAACAGTGTGAACTTTTCCTTTAATCTCAAAATACTGATATAAACTGGCACCTATGAGCTATTTAAATTCAAGGATGTGGTAATTGGCACATACGTGAGCAATACAGTGAGTATTGTTATATTTATACCAAGGCATTTGGTTGTGTTTCAGACCACGCCAGCAGAATCCAATGAAAGCACAGACAGTGCAGATGACAGTGAGGTAAATGAAAACTCATCTTCTAACCACATCACACGTCACTGCACTCCCACTATAGCCAATAAAAGACAACAGGCTATAAAAATACCCTTCCGCTGGTCTAGACGCACTGTAAGTGACCCCGTTGCGAGTCTCAGTACTGTTTCTTTCATTTGCAGGATGCAGATGAGGAATCTAAAACAGATGAGAAGGAAGAGGATAACGTGAGTCACTCTGATTATGCTAAAATACTTATGTTTTCTGTCATGTAGAACCATTGTGCGCACTTGCCAAACAGTGGACTAAACCTGTTTTTAACTGTTTTTTGTTCAACCAGTGGGTATTAAGTGGTGGACTTCCAGCAATAAAGCATATTTGCTAACAACACCAAGGTTATGGGTTCTATTCCCACAGAAAGCAAGAACTCATAAAAATTATTACTTAAATTTGCTTTGGATCTAAGTGTCTGCCAGATGCATATGTGTAAAATGCAGAAGCAAACACAGTACCAAAATTATTTATCATACAAAAGTATGTAGCCTACTAAAAATAAAAAAATAAATAAAAAATGTACTAAAATTTAAAAAAAAAAAAAAAAAAGTACCTTTTTCAAGTACTGTGGCTGACATGCAAACTTTGATGGCAACAATGTAGACACAAGAAGTTTCTCCTAATATATATATTACTATCCTAATTATGCATGGTTTACATTTTATTATGTGCGTTTGACATTTTCCATGCTGTCCATAGCCTGACCTGTGACCTATTTTTGGGTCTTAACTCATCTGTTGAAAACCACTGGACTAAACAATATACAGAAAAGGAGCTAACACTGTATTTAACACAACAAGCATTCATTACCAAACAATTAGCCTGTAAAAACTGAATGCAAAACTGCTGTAGGATGGGAAACAGTCACAGTAAATGACAACATATTTGATGTTTAACATACAATTGTGAGATGCAGGATTTTGGACCATTGAGATTTCCCAACAACACCAAAGAAATCGCATCCGCCATGCCAGCAGTAAAGCTACAGAATGTTATATTGTCAGTTATATTGCTCATTAACATATATTATCCACTTAGGATGCTGATTCTAGTGAGAGTGAATCTGGAGAAACTGCGACCATTGTGGTCCCATCCACAGTAGAACCCTCACTGGACCCCATCATCAACACAGGCCGGGGAGACAGCATGGGCTACCCTAGCGACTACAAAAAAAACATCGTCTATGTGGACACAAACGACTTGGAAAAAATACCTTCCCCATACAAGTCCTACAGCAGTGACAAGTTGGGCGGCTTGACATTCGTGAGCAAGAAGTCGTCTGCCTATGATGACCAGAGCATCAATGATGTGGAGAAAGAGATTAAACTGTATAAGGTAAATAGAATCCCTTATGAAATCATGGTTTTATTATAGTAAAAGTGTAGTAGGCCTATCCATGATTTTTTTTGGTGTATTGATTTCCATTTGAATAACAACAGTTTTTCCAGTAACAAGTTTTATTCAGAGACTATCTGCATGAAAAAATACTATAGTAATTTATAATAAATACTATAGTGTTTTTGAACCATACTATAGTAAAGTGTATTACACTGTATATATTATAGTATTTACAACATTTTGTTAATGAATGCTACAGCATTATTACTATATTAATAGTGAACTGATAAACTGTAATAAATGCTGTAGTATGCTTTAGTTTTTACTACAGTAAACTATAGTGTATTATAGTATAATATACCCTATAATTGTAGAAAACTTAGTACAGTATTGGGTAAAGTAATTTGTTTATATTACTATAGTTGTTATATTACCACAGCAACTATAGAATTACCACAACAAATTAATTCAAGTACTTTACTATAGTATGGTTCAAAAACACTATAGTATTTACTATAAATTACTATAGTATTTTTTCATGTGGGGTGCGACCAAACATGACGCTGTTTTGAGGGAATAATCAATCAAGCACTGGAATGTGTGAATCATTTTAGTGAATCGATTTATCTTAAACGGTTCTCTCTAGTACTGTATGTAGAACTTTTGGCATTTGAAAGTCCGATTTGTTTCAGGGAATTGATTCATCCTAAACGGTCCTCTCTGTTATGTAGTATCGGAAAATTCGATTAATACCAGTGAATCGATTCTCTCGGAAGATTCACTTAGCCGAACATGTTCACAAAAATGATTCACCAATTTGACTCCCTGTTCTAAAGTATGTACTATGTTTTTGACTCTGTGATGTAAATTAATATTTAGTAGCTTGAGACTTTGTAATCCTAAGTGAGACTGTTCGTTCGTTTAAAAACGGTCATTGTTGTAGGATAAACAAAAACAGCTCTGATATTTTTTAAAAATAAGAACATATAGGCTAGCCCTTCTAAGTAACTGAAATATTATTAGCTTTGTGACCCTGGGCCACAAAGCCAGTAATTATACATCATTTATACATACAGCTTTCCATTGATGTATACTTTGTTAGGATAGGACAATATTTGGTCGAGATACAACTATTTGAATATCTGGAATCTGAGGGTGCAAAAAAATCGAAATACTGAGAAAATCGGCCACTTCACTGTCCAAATGAAGTTCTTAGCAATGCACATTACTAATCAAAAATTAAGTTTTGATATATTTACGGTAGGAAATTTACAAAATATCTTCATGGAACATGATCTGTGCTTAATATCCTAATGATTTTTGGCATAAAAGAAAAATCGATCATTTTGACCCATACAATGTATTTTTGGCTATTGCTACAAATATACCCGTGCTACTTGGCAAGTTACACTTTCAAAGTAGCTTCCCCAACAATGATTACAGCTTTAAAAAACATAGCGTGTAACTCTTCTCCTACTATTTATGGAACAGACATGAAACAATTAATACAAGAAAACCGGAATCACTGTAGCTGAGATGTTCTTTTGTTTCTCAGGCTCTGCAGGTGCATGATAATCTTCTGGAGGAGGACGACACCAGCACCCCAGAGGTGG
Organism: Tor tambroides; assembly: GCA_021397915.2. Taxonomy (NCBI): domain Eukaryota; kingdom Metazoa; phylum Chordata; class Actinopteri; order Cypriniformes; family Cyprinidae; genus Tor; species Tor tambroides. Next base: position 74,973 of record JAFVLL020009571.1, on the reverse strand, counting down.
AGAACATGGAGCCAAACGACCGCCAGGCTGCTCTGGGAAGCAAAGACATCGTTCCCACTGGAAACCAGGATGCTACAGCAGAATCAGACAGCGAGGGGGCAAGTGCTGGCAACACACCCAATGACAGCGAGAGCGCCAGTGCCAGCCAGGAGCAAAATGATAAGGAGTCAGACAGCAGCCTGAGCAGCGAGGAGACCACAACCACGCCTGGAGCTGCAGACAGCAAGGAAGACTCCTCACAGAGCACAGAGAGCCAAGAGAGCGATTCGGATGAGGTGACCTCTCAGACCACCGACGCTACCGTTATCATAGCAAAGTAAACACATCCAAACACAAACCCTCGACGGGCTGTCGACACAAACGAATGCAAATGTATTAATTGTATGGTGCTTGGTGACTCACTCCACCTGATGTTAGTGTGAGTTAGACAAACGGCAGAGCACAAAGATATGGTACATACAAGTTCTTGAACTGCTGCCAAACCTGTTAAGATGCAGTTTCATCTCAACAATGTCTTCCTGTTCATTGCACAATTATTTACAATCTTAATGTAAATGTAATTTTGTACTGCTCTATGTATGTAATGACTGATCATTTATGAATAAATTTTGACTTATATCAGTTACGCAGTGTTTCGTCATGCACAGAAAATACACAAGATAAAGCAATGTTCATATATTACTCTACTAAAAATCCAGTAAACCATTCACATTGTCAGTTTGACTCCTGGAAAAGTGCAGTTTCATACAATCCACATAGATTTACATTATATAGGAATGCCTTACTGAAGAAAAAAAATAATAATACCAAACCAAAAAAAACTTAACCTGCCTAAACTGGTTTGCTGGTCTAAGTTAGTCTCCCTGATATGTTGAGTGATTTTAGAGAGTGCAAACAAGCTTAAGCTGGTTTAAGGTTGTTTTTTTTTTTTTTTCACCAACCCATCCATATGATCAAGATCTTTTTGTGATCCAACACAATATCCAAAGGCCCCCATACTGGCTAAGATGTTTCCTCTGGCATTTCTGAAGTAATTATGAAAGTTTAAATAATTATTTTTACTAACAGAAACAGGGAGTGCTGATATATAAAAATAATTACATCTGATTAATTTTGTGATATCAGATTCTAGCTTTCGATTCTGTATGTTCTTGACTAAAACAATAGTTACTGGGGGGAATATGTGTGTGTGTGTGTTTATTAATATAAATAATATAATAATCAACACTTTAGCATCTAGACCTGTAAGAAACTTTATAGCAATGACCTAGAACACTTTAAACCACATATAAACTGTAACCACTTTTGTAAAACTTACTTTGATATAATAGATTTGAAATATTAAATGTGAAAAAAACACAGAAATACCTTTCTACTAGTTAGAGCAATATGAGTGTCTAAATGACAAGACTTCACTTTAGATATGTGTCAAAACACTTTTGATTTATTAAAGTGAACATTCTTATGTATCACACAGCTGTACAGCTGTGCTTTTGCCAGTGTCTTGATGTGTGGGCTCCAGACAAATATTTGTCAAACTTTGAAGTTTGGAGCAGTCTAGTGCTCTGTAATTAGCCTGCTCTGGGTGTGCAGATAGTCTGGGACATTTCTTACAAAAATAAATACTATACTAAATAAAATGTCTAATTCTTTACCACAAATGGCATTGGTGTTGACACAGTAACAGCATGGTGCATATTACTTCTGCTTCACTAATGTAACACTTTTCTCAGTGTACAGTAAGTTTAATTATGTCTGGTAATCACAGAGCTATCAAATCAAACCAAACTACTGTGATTCTCTACCGTCTGGTAATGTTTTGCAGATGCATTTCATATGTAATTATCCTAACAACAAAAACATTTTGATTTGAGTGTGAGGCTGAGATGTAAAATAAAGCAGTCTGCACACACACAAAAATCCAATACTGGCAAAACTATTTAAGCTTCTTTTAAAAGCAGTTTTAAAGTATTTAAATTTCATAGATTTCACATTTTAAAAATATAACATATATGACTCAAAATCTAAAAAATGTGGAGTTAAATATTTAGCACATGCTGTACATGCAAATCATGCAAAACTAATCTATCATGTCAAGAACACAAACAGTCCATATTTGATGCAATGACCATATAATATTTCAAACAAAACTGGAATATACTGACTACCAAAATACTAATCCCAAAATACAATGCACTAAACTTGATCTTCCTATGTAACATGATAATTAGATACTAATATGATAACTAGACCCCTTCTCACATAATTATGTCGCGTGATAATATCTGACCAATATAATGAGGTCATGTAGGATGGATTTTTATTTTGTATTCCAGAACAGTGTCATAGATCATTAGGTTAGGTTGTAACAAGCAATGTGCTTCCAATCCCAAATGAGCTTTTCAATATCACTCAGCAGACCCATAATGTAACCAAGTGAAAACTATGCCACACATGATGTAAACTGCTGAGATTAAAAAATTCATAGGACGGTGCTGTTAATCTTACTCTTTCTTTCTCTCTCTCTCTCTCTCTCTCTCTCACACACACACACACACACAGACACACATAAATAAATAAATACATAAAGTGATTTGCGTTATTGAATTGGAAAATTAGTATACAGTAGGTTCCATGATATAATAATAATAATAATAATAATAATAATAATAATTCATTTGGTTACTGAAAAAGTTGCAAAAATACTGAACTCATATCAGACAAAGATTTACATATCAGACAAAATACTAACCCCACTGGAAAATGATGGCTTGTTTTTTCTTACATAATATTAAAAGGTGTGAAATCATAAAATTATGACAATTGCGTTTGAAAGATTTTTTTTATTCTAAATGAGCACTTAAAACCATAATGGGGACATGCAGTTTAAAAGTAAATCATTTTAAAAGTTTCATCATTACGTATCAAGACCTTCATTGTCAGCACATAAACATTACTTTATACTGTAAACTGCAGTGAATTGTACACCATTCAACTTTTGTTCGTTTTGCATGAAAAGATGATTAAGAAGTGTTACATGCACTGTATTGTATTGACATTATCATTATCGCCCCCTTCTTGTAGGTGTCAGATCCACGGTAAAACAGTTTGTGATGTCTTGTGTCGTGGTAGTTGATGGTGTTGTTGTCTCATCAGGGGTGGATGGACTTTTTGTACTAGCTGGAGGGAATGTGCTTATCACAACTCTGATGTCTTCCTCCGAAGATTCAGATTGACTTGATTCAGACTCATTTGATTCAGATCTCTCATCGGACTGTGAATCCTCCCTGTCTTCTCTGCTTGAATCATTTTCCTCTGAACTGGATCTAGATCGCACAGAGTCTGATGAATCAAATCTTCTACGCAAATGAAACTGGGGATTGAAACAGTTGATAATTTCATTAATAATAGTACTGTATGCTCTATATTGTTAACAGTAACACTTTATTAAAAAAATAAACCATATTACTTAATACTTACTGGTTTTGAAAAGACAGATGCAACAAACAGCATCAGCAGCATTGCATGTATATTCTTCATCCTTCAAAATAGAAGCATCAAAAGAACCTAATGTGAAACTGTTATTCTCTGGTTGATTCAAATAGTGTTTACCACAGGTTAAAAATTGTATTAAAGTTCTGCTTGCTTGTATTCATTGATTATTCAGTTACCACTAATAAAGATACATTTAAAAGCCATAAACATAACATAACATAACATAAAATAGGGTTGAATGGTTTACCTTGCACAGATGTTCTTGTCCAGTTATAATGTCACAGTCTGTATTTGCTCTGGAATCAGTGGTACTGTGCCTTAAATACTAGATGGATGTGAGTAAACCAGGGCTTGGTCCAGTGAATTCCCATGATGATGACATGACAAGTGACATTTGTGCAACTTCCGGGTCTCTACCAAACCTTGCAAAATGCCTTGCAAAATCCCTTCTACAATCAATGTGTTGTAATCCAAACAAGCATGTAAATCAAACAACACCACTGCCTCACTGCATTGTTTAGACAAACCACAGTGTCTGCTACTTGTTTAGTTTGGTAACAGTGAAAGGCTCAGAACTTAACCATAACCTATCTATACTTATGTAGAGGATTTACTGTACTGTACATGGCAGATCCACAGATGTGAAATTATGGCCTGTGACTGTGTTTTTATATTTTGGACACACTCCATTGCTCTAAACACAGCTTGAGGAAACTCAATGGACCACTGGTTTTTATACTGTATAATGCACTGCATACTCACAAATGAAATGCATACTTGTCAAATAGCAAAAATCTGATATGCAAATAAGCCAATTAATAGTTGACATGTGGGTCAATGTCATAAGTGTGTCCCTGATCAAAAAATATTTTGTAAATCTAGTTCAAAACATATGTGGCAAGTTCTTAGAAAGGTTTCAAGAAAGTGTTTAACAACTCCAAAAATGTCATGCGGTATAACCATCATAATCATGTGTGTGTTGTTCAGATGTACCCTACATTTGGGGACAAAATATCCCACAAAGATGGCAATATCCAGAATCCTTGTCTTTGTGGGGACATTTTTTTAAACCCCAGGAGGAAACATGCTTATAAATAATACAGAATTAAGTTTGTACCACAACATTTTACAACTTGAACCTTGCCTTGTCATAAAATGGAATAAACGTTTTTCAGATTTTAAGTAACTTGACCTTGACAAAATCACAAGGGTTTGTGACGTCATTTACCAAAATAAAAGACTTGCTCAGAGACTTTTTTGTTTACCTTTGTAAATGGTTTTGCAACAAAATCAGCCTAAACCACTGGCCTACATGACCATCGGAGTGTATCACATACTTAAATGGAAACAACTTTGAACAGAATGTTCATTCTGGCTGCAAACATGATGATAGATACGCAGATTTTTCTGTGAGATTTCCTGTTTTTGACATCGCGTAACAGCTCATATGCTGACAACAAACAATTTTAGCTGCTCAGACAGATATTTCACCAACCCCAAAGACGTCAGTGATGACTGAGGATGTGAAACAGCCAGAATTGTAATTTTCCAAATGGATGATATAATCTGACATCATCCTATATACCAGCCCCTACATGAATGGTAGAAGTTATAAATGCATAACAATGAACTCTAAGCTTCATTTATGATGTAAATTTTTAAAAAACAACACTTATGCTTAAGTATAAAAAAGGGCACTCATAATAATACATTTACATGCAACATACAGGCAAATAAAATTGCGAATTTTATAAATTGACATAGTATATGCTATGTGATGCTAACTATGGCAGATTAAATGCACATTCAGTAGTTGTTGAGCTAGCGTTAGCATCTCTGCTCCTTCCATTAATAGCACAACAACGTTTGTTAGATGCTGCACTGTCATCTCTGAGTTTTATGTAAATTACTCTGATACCAGTGAGTTTTAGAGAACAGTCTACACAATAATTACTTCTCAAACAAAAAAGAAACAACTCAGGCATCACTATTAGCATTTTCTCCATCACCAAGACTTCCCACCTTGTGTGTGTTGTATTGTGACTATTATGAATACAGTATTCATCTGATGAATTGTATACCATTTAGATGACTATTCACAAAACACAATTTATTTCCTAATGTGTAAAACTTTTCTACTGAATGCACCTTTAAGGAAAAATGTATTAAAATTTGCAGCTCTACAACTACTGAATGATGTATTTGTTTTGCTCTGTATTTTACTTTGGGAGATGTTGACCACTCCTGGATTGCACCAATATTGCTGCTACCATCCATAGCAATTAAATGGGTTCAGACCTGCCAGCTCCTGCACTGTATGCGCTAAAGATGGCTCAGACACATCCGGCCTATAAAACCAAACAAAAGTTGTTGTTTTTTTTTCAATATTGTGGCAAGCCATCTGGGTGTTGGAAAAGAGCTTCTAATACGATGGATAAATTCCATAAAGGAACCATCTGCCTGGACACCGGCCATTTACGGCATGCCCTGTTCATAAAACGGCTTATTAAAAGGAAACTCAGTTACACAGCTGCAACTGTCACAACTCCTATGGTGAGGTTTGCTATGGTGATTTTCTTGAAACTTCTCTTACAGTCTCAGCCTTGTCTTAATGAAACAGTTCACCCAAAATAATAGGAATAAAATCTGTATTTTTTTCCTCACTATACTCCAACCCTTTTTTTTTTCAGAAATTGCACTGGTCGCTCTTTTCTATGCAATTACAACATAGGGACTGATGTCTTCAAGAAAGAGGATGCAAATGCACTAAAAAGACGCTTGTAATAAATGTGTTCCAGTAGATTTTATCCCAAGTCTTCTGAAACCATTCAACAGAATGTAAAGAAATGTAAAAACGTCAACACTGACATAAACCTTACTGTCTTCTTGAAATATTAATTCTTGTGATGTCCAATTTCAGTCTTTACAATAAAAGCTATTGTATGACTTCGTGACAAAGCTTCATTTGCATGTTTTTGTGGCTCTAAAGCTTGAGTTTTGTTAACTGGAATTGCATGGATCAGAGTGGCCGGCACAGTCTTCACAATTATTCCTAGGAGAAATAAATTCATACAGGGTTGAAACAAAATGTACATTTCTTGATGTGCTGTTACTTTAAAGACCCATCACACATTTCCTCAGCTGTCTCAAAAACTGAACATCTTTACAAACAGTTAATGAAACACAAGAAATGGGCAGAAACGTCATGCTGCTGTTGCCAGGTACATGCAACAACTCGCCAGGTACATTTCCTCATTGGTGTGAACTTAGGCTACTTGACAGTTGCTATTATTAATAAACTATAACTTCTACTAACTCTGAAGATCAAAATGCATACAATACCATCTCATGATATTATTTTTATACAGCAACCCCAAAAAGTATATGGAAACTTAAGACCATCGCCTAAAACTGACACCTAAAACTGTGAATGTCATTGTCTTATATAACAACCAAGTGCCATTTGTTTTGAAGACAGATGTTTTAAAGCAAAAATGTTTCACCATAGCTAGTTTGTTAGGTTTTAAGTCATGAAACAATAGAAATACTGTTGAAAATGAAGACAAGAGGTATTGTGGCATTTTCTGGACACCAAACATCAGTGGAAAATTAATGTGATGAACTACACCTGTGGTTGCTTTTCTAGAACACCTGGTAACTTGACGACTTCATACATCCACTACAATAACCCAGAGACTTGCAGGTTAAACATAACTGCTTGGTTGAAGAAAGACAAACTCCAACAGCATTTGAGCTCAGATAGTTTAATATTTTCTTACCTAATATAAAAGCTTCAGTTACTACAAAGTCATTTTTCATCAAACAACATCTGGCAAGACATGCACACTTTATAGATGTAAGTGGTAAACTGGATCAAAGACTGAAAATAATTAACTTGATTTCTTCACCGTTAGCACTTTTGTGAAGTCATGAGGTAAATGTTTACCACAATGTTATTGAGCATTACCAGCTCAGATCAGCAGAAACAAATGCATCATAGACATATCAGCACACATATTGTATATCAACATCATAAATGAGCTTTTAATTACTATATTTTGTGAATATTTTATATTAAATTTAGAGGTATAGCTGTGAACGTCATTTGTCCAGTTTGTCTGTGTGAAAGTTTTCAGTCATGCTTTGACTTTTGTCTCAATAAACTCCTAAATTGCTGCTTATTAGTTAGGAAGGTAGTTGTTAAGGGTAGGATTAGGGATGTAGAATATGGTCATGCAGAATATGTGATTTATAAGTACTAATAAACAGGCAATATGTTAATAATAGGCATTTCATAATATTGAAATCCTAGAATCGCCTTTTCAGTATCACTAAGCAGATACACCTCTTGAGTCTGTGTAATCTGCATATATGTAACATATGAGATAAATTGTTGAGATTATTCGAAGTTCTTGGTAACACTTTAGTATAAGGACAAATTCTCACTATTACCTTGTTGCTTATTAGCATGCCTATTGTCTGTTTATTAGCACTTATTAAGCACATATTCTGCATGACCATATTCTACATCCATACCCAATACCTAAACTTAACAACTACGTTACCAACTATTAATAAGAAGCAAATTAGGAGTTTATTGAGGCAAAAGTCATAGTTAATGGTTTGTTAATAGCGGGAATTGGAGCTTAAAATAAAGGATGACCAGGTTCTTTTGAAATTCCACAGGATGCTGTTAATCTTACTTATTTTGATCTCACAAAAAGGGGAATTACAATATTAAATGAGTAAAATATTATAGTATGTTCCGTGTCCTAATTTTATATTATTAATACTTCATTTGGTTACTAAAAAAAGTTACTGAACTCTCATTAATATGCAGATAAATCATATTTTCTTCAGACAAAGTACTATCATATCAGCCATTGGAAAAAGATCATTGAAATGATGATTATGACAATTGGTTGCAGTTGAAAGATTTTTTATTCAGAATGAGCTCTTAAAATCATAATAGGGACATGCAATTTAAAAGCAATTCATTTTAAAAGTTACATCAAGCAGTACCTTCATTATAAGCGCATAAACATTACTTTCTGTTGTAAACCATAATCAATTGTCCACCCTTTTTTTGCATGAAAAGATGATTAAGCAGTAGTATTGTAAGATATTATATTGATTTTATTATTATTGCCCATTATTTCAGATGTCAGATCCACAGTAACACAGTTTGTATTGTCTTGTGTCATTGTGTTGTCTTGCTAATGGTCGGTGGACTTGTTGTACGAGTTGTCACATTTGTGCAATTTCCGAGTCTTTACCAAACCTTGCACAATCACCAACACCACTGCCTCACTGCATTGTTTAGATAAATAACACTGTCTGCTACTTGTTTAGGTTGGTAACAGTGAAAGGCTCAGAACTTAAACATAATCTATGTATACTTATGTAGAGGATTTACTGTACTGCATCTGTCAGATCCACACATGTGAAATTATGGCCTATGACTGTATTTTTATATTTTGGACACGCTCCAGTGCTCTGAACACAGCTTGAGAAAACTCGGTTTTTATACTGTATAGTGCGCTGCATACTCACAATTGAAATGCATACTTGTCAGATTATTAAAATAAATAATTTTAATACATTCTTCATGTTAGACATTTATATAAACTGATGTTATACATTTTTATAACAAATGCAGCATAAAACCTAAAACATACAAAACACAGCATGAAACATATGTGCCAAGTTTTTAGAAATGTACAAACCAATGATGTTTAATGTGCTTTTTTAACCTTTTCATATGGGTTTTATACCATTCAAGAAAAATTGACCTACTTTATATAAAATTGCACTAATTAATCATTTAATACATGAACTTATTACATGGTGTTACATTGTACTTACAGTATATTAACCATCCTGTAATTATATCTGCTATTAATATCTGTAATTACATCTATAATTACACTGTTGACCCTACATTTAAACCTAACCAGACCACCAAAACTGCCCTTAACCTTATCTGTATCCCACCTTAATAGCAGCAAAAGCATTTTGTAATTCAACATGAACACAGGTATACTGTAACTAACAATTCATTATTGTATGATTAACTACATAGTATTTAAACATACCTAATATAAAGTGGAACCAGAAAATATTTAATTTAATGACTAATTTAATGTCATGTTGTCACAGCCTGGTTGCAATAAGATGAAAGATTGGATCTAAATGCAGCAATACCCTAGTGAAAAATAAATATACTCAAAAGTATTTGAAATGCATTTATTTCATGCTAAGTATACTACAAATACATTTACATATTACATACTTAATAAAAAATACCCTGCAATTGTACTTTTAGTATACTAAACTTAAAGTCTTCAAATTAGAACAACTAATTTTATACTTAATGCACTTTAAATGTGCAGAAGTAGTGCTGAAGTCCAACTAAACATATACTGAAGTATATTTTATCGTGCTAAAGTGGAAATATTGCAAGTATACTTTAGGTACACTTTAAATATCTTGCATTTAAAGACCGATATTATTCAAAGATCATACAATCCTCATCAATAGTGACAGTAAAACACATTTTAGGCTGAAAATTTTGAAATTTGCATTGTGCACAAGTAGTACTCCAAATAAAGTTTCATTATAAATTTTATATCAGAATATATTAACAGATTTGAACTATACTTAGTATAAAATAAATGTATTTTAAATATATTACTTTTTTCTATTATTTACGCAATCTCAGAACCGGAAACAGAACAGAACAACCGGGTTAAACACAACGAGAACTGAACATGAACAGAAGAAAACACAGAGCTTAAATACACTGAAACAAACCAATCAAACACAGGTGCAGACACTAATCAAATCAATGAGTAGCTAAGGTAACAAACTAGTGGCGAGAAAGAGGAACAAAGGAAAAACTAAGACGTTAGGTGTGTTTGACTTAATGCAGCACTGTGCAGATTGATCAAATTCTGACTTGAAGCAGTGCATGTCAGTTAGAAATTTTATCCGACTTGAGACGGTACTGACGCCACGTGACTGTCATGTGTGGCTTCAAAGTCCCGCGAGCGCGTTTCGAGATCAGCCGGCTGACTCAGCCAGCGCATTTTCTGACGACACAGCTGTTTCACGATTGGCCAGATTCACCGCATGACAACGATCACGTGTGTTTCGGGTTTATTCTAACCTTTTTAATTCCAATAATGGCCAGAAATCTGTGTTTTTAGAACAGTAAAAGCTTTTTTACTGTAGTTAGTAGTTTGTTAGTATACGATTATGTTGAACTTTATTCTTGAACAGATGGCGCTGTATTAAGCAGTATATAAAAAGTGTTTCTGCTGCTCATGAAAACGTTTCTGAAACGTCTTGTGTATTTGACAAATATTGCATTTTATCCACTTAATCTGTGATAGAGTATGCAAATACCGCGTGAGCGTCACTAACGGGAGCAGAAAGCGTCCGGCTTGACGGCTCCATTTTCAACTCCGCCCCTGACTACAAGCGGCTACTCTCGCTGACTGCCGTCTGTAGCCGTGGTTCAAGTCAAACGCACCTAATAAAACAGAACATACATGTGACACATCTGGAGTAACCATCAAGAAAAAAATATTTATACCTTTAATACATGTTTAAGGTAAGTGTAGACTTAATCATTTAAAAAAAAAATCCAAGTAAACAATTATTTACAAACATTATGAATTTTTATTGTATTTTAAGAAGTCGTACCATATGACATTTTACAACCTGAAACTCTAATAAACATTTGTCAGGTGTTGACCTTGACACAAAGCCACAAGGGTCTATGACATCATTTACCCAGACGTGGACAGTAACGAAGTACACTTTTTGAGTATCTGTACTTTACTTATATATCTTATGATTTTAACTTCACTATTGAAAGAAAAATATCGTACTTTTCACTCTAACATTTCTATCAAGGTCCTCAAAGTAGAAAGTCGTTTCTGTGTAGCAGCTTTGAAAGTCAGTGGGTGATCTTTAAAACGCGATTTTTTTTAGACAGTCTATAAGTAATCACTCTTGTAGGGCAGCGTGAAGTGATTTCCCAGCATTTTTTGAACACCGACTAGTTGCAAATGTGATATTTATTTATAAAAATTCAATAATAAGAAGTTAATATTGTGGTATATATTAGACACAATATGGTCTGATTTTGCAAAATCGTGTAAACGAAAATATTACCTATAAAGCCACAGAAGAACTGTTGTGCATCTCCTAACAAAACACAATAGGTGTTTGACTTGAAGCAGCACTGCACAGACCATTCTGTGTATGACATCAAAGTACAGCGACAGTGTTGCTGCTATAAAGTTACGGCAGCGGCTATTTACACTAAGTGCGAATTGCAATAGATGCTATTTACACTCAGTGTAAATAGCAATGAAATGCTATTTACACTAAGTGCAAATAGCATATTTTTTAGCGATAGATGCTATTTACACGAAGTGCAAATAGCAATGGATTCTATTTACACCAAGTGAAAATAGCAGTATTTTTTAAAGATATGCTATTTACACTAAGTGCAAATATCTACAGATTCTATTTACACTATGTTAAAATAGCAAGATTTTCTGCTATTTATACTACTTATTGCAAACAGTGGCAATTATCTGCACCTCAGTAATGTAGTACATTATAAAACAGTACACAATAATAACGTATTGAGTGTAAATTATAGTTTTAATTCAAATTATTAAAAGTATGCCACCTTATTGGGACTATAAATCCCTCCCTACACCTACCCTAACCCTACCCGATACACTTATTTTCAACTTTTTGATTATTTCCTTCATTTTTATTTAAAATAAATGCCTTTCTGATGCAATATGAGATTTGAAAAGGGAGAAAAAAAGTTCAGAAAAAGGCGGACTCGAACTCGGGTCGATCGCGTCAAAAGGCATGCGCCTTACCATCTGCGCTACTAAAATTCATACTTAATTAGTTTCTTTTTTTAGTGTTGACTAACTCAATCACACAGTCAGTGGACGGAGTTAGTGTAAATAGCCTTTGCCAACAAGACGGGTTACACTATGAACACTTAGTGTAAATAGACACTCCGTAAAGTTACGGCTACAGTTGTTTTGCTGGGTATTAAAGCAGGTTTGATTTTTTTTCATATCAGTTATATTTACATCAATTTCTCTGTCCGCTCAGTTCAAATGTGGATGAATGGCTTCATTTCTCTAAGTTTTGAATATTCTAAAAGCTCTTCAGTCCAAAGATACTGCAAGCTAGTCAGTGTATTCAATAGGTGTAATGTAAGCTGCTTCAGAGGTATGAGATATTGCAAGTTTTACATACAACAATAATAAAACAGTACACTGACATAAAAAAGTAACTTTACTTTTGGTATTTAAGTACTTTTAAAAGCAAGTACATGTGTACTTTTCTTAAGTAAAAATCTGTCTTTACAACTTTCATTTGTAATAAAGTAATATTTGACCAGCAATATCTGTACTTTCACTCAAGTAATAGAGTTGTGAACTTTGTCCACCTCTGCATTTACCTAAATTAAAGACATTTCCGTGTACCTTTGTAACTGGCTTTGCAGCGAAACCAGCCTAAACCACTGGCCTACATGACCATCAGCGTGTATCATTCACTTAAATGGAAACAACTATGAACAGAACATCATTGTTCATTGTTGTAAGATCATTCTGGCTGCAGACATGATGATGAATATGCAGATTTTTCTGTGAGATTTCTTGTTTTTAGTATCATGTAAACAGCTCATTTGCCCAGAGCAAACAAGTTTAGCAGCTCAGACAGAAACTTCACCACCCCAAAGACGTCAGTTATTGACTGAGGATGTGAAAGTCAGAATTATAGTTCTGGTCACTTCTGGTCGCTCATTTTTCATCTTAGAGGGGATACATTTAATCCACCCTTCTGGTCAGATGGGACACAGTTCCCATTTCTGAGTTTCATGAGTTTTATTAGCTATTGCCTTCCTCAATATAAATATAAGATTATATATACAGCATAACAACAAAGTCTTTTCATGAGAGTGTGAAGTGTGAAATTGTGTGAGCTATAAAAAGTTTTTTTTTTTTTTTTTTACATTTTTGTATGTAAAAATAACTAATTTAGGTTGTTCAGACAACAGGACGATTTATGTTTCTTTGTGGGAAAGGTGTAATTGCGGTTTCACCTGCAAAAATCTTATAGGCTAACTGACTGGGGGCAAGTTGAGCCAAGAGACCACTTTTTTTTTTTTTTTTGGAAAGCCATATTTTGAAAGCAGTATATTTTAGACCCAAAGTGATTATTCCCAAATATGCACCATATCCTGAAACTTAAATAATATTTAAAAAATATTTTTTTTGCAGAGGCGGCAGCCAACAAGCCAACATTGCAAATACATCGAGATGGGTAATCTGCAATATACATAATTCAAATACATTTACAGAAAAGTGTTATAAGTACAGTCTTCATCTGATGAATTGTACACCATTCAGATGACTATTCACAAAAACACTGTTTATTTTCTAATGCTATTATTTTCAGTTTTCTAACTTTTTTAGTGAATGCACCGTTAAAGAAAATGTATTAAAATCTGCAGTTCTAGGACTTAATATTGAATTATGTGAATGTTTACCAACTGTGGATAGAAAGCAGCAACTCTCTGATTACCACTTCTGAGCTTTCTGACATCATACCAAACCATCAAGACTGAATCAGACTGAGTCACAAGAAGCCAAAGATTAAGTCAAGAAGAATCACTTCAAGAGGACAAAAACAATCCAGCCCAGACTCACCTGTTGACTGTGTTAACAAAACTCAATGAAAGTCAATAAATCAGTGTATTGTAACTTGATTCATGTGATAACAATGGACTATTTCACCACATGTTTGTCAAAACACACAAAAAAAATGGTGTTTAAGGGGAAACTCATTTACACAGTCAGTCTTGTCTGACGCAGCTGTCACAACTGCTATGGTGAGTGAGGTTTGGTGAGTGGGTTTCTTGAAACTGCTCTCTCAATCTCAGACTTGTCTTAAAGAAACAGTGCACCCAAAAATAACAATAATGAAATCACTCAATTTTTACTCACTTTACTGCAAACCTGTTTGACTTTCAGCTTCCATGCAACTCTTTTTTTTTTTTCTTCAGAAATTGCACTCTTTTCTAGGGATTGATGCCTTCAATCGAGAGGATGTAAAAATACTGAAAGGTATTTTTACTAATTCTCACTATTAACTAACTATTAACTACAACTTTTGCTTCAATAAACTCCTAAATTGCTGCTTATTAACATTTAGTAAGGTAGATGTTAAGTTTAGGTATGGGGTGGCTTAAGGGATCTAAAATATGTTCATGAATAATAAGACATTAATATGTGCTTATAAACAGCCAATATGCTAGTGATAAGCATGCTAATAAGCAACTAGTTTATAGTGAAAGTTGGTGCTTAAAATAAAGTGTTACCAAGTGGTCTAATAGACTTTTGCACTATATTCCAAGTTTTCTAAAGCCATTTGGCAGAGTGTGAGGAGCAGAAATGTAAACACTGACATACACCTTACTGTCTCCTTGAAAAATTAATTCTTGAAAGTGATGTCCAGTTTTGTCAACATTATTATTTTTTCTTTTGATCAACATCACAAAACCAGTCTAAATGTTTCATTCACAAGCTGAAAACAGCCCAGTGGAGGGGAAGATGATCAGTGAACAGCAGTTTTAGTCTTTACAAAATGGCATACTTTATTTTAAGGTCCAATTCTCCCTATTAACAAACCATTAGCTATGACTATTGCCTCAATAAACTCCTTTTTTGCTGCTTATTAATAGTAAGTAAGGTAGTTGTTAAGTTTAGGTATTGGGTATGATTAGGGATGTAGAATATGGTCATGCAGAATATGTGCTTTATAAATACTAATAAACAGCCAATATGTTAATAATTAGGCATGCTACTAAGCAACTAGTTAATAGTAAGAATTGGTCCCTAAACTAAAGTGTTACCAAAATAAAGTCATACAGGTTTGAAACAACATAAGACTGAGTAAATCATGAGAGAATTTAAATTTCATGATGTGCTATTCATACCTTTCCTTGGCTGTTTCAAAAATTGAACATCTTTAATAAAAACAGTCACCGAACCATTTTGAACATCAGGAATGCTGCTGTCATCTAACAACTTGCCAGGTACATTTCCTCATTAGTGCGAAATTAGGCTGCTTGATAGTTAATACTGTTTATACACTATAATTTCTACTAACTTTAAAGTGAAGATCAAAATGCATAAAATACCATCATGATATAATTTTTATACAGTGTCTGCCAAAAGTATTTGGAAACTAAAGACACACCTAAAACTGTGAATGCCTTTGTCTTATATAAGAACCAAGCGCCATTTATTTTGAAGATGGATGTTTTAAAGCAAAATATTTCACCATAACTAGTATGTTAGGTTTTAAGTCATGAAACAATAGAAATACTGTTGAAAATGAAGACAAAAGGTACTGTGACGTTTTCTGGATGTCAGACATCAGTGGAAAATTAATGTGATGATCTGCACCTGTGGTTGCCACCTGAGAACTTGACAACTTCATACATCCACTAAAATAAAATCACCAGCTGAGATTGAGAGGTTGAGAAAAATCTACTTCTAGCAGCACTGAACTCAGACATTTTAATATTTTGTTGCCTAATGTAAAATCTTCAGTTTACCAAAAAGTCATTTTTCTCAACTGGCAAGACATGCAAACTTTATAGATGTAAGTGGTTAAATGGATCAAAGACCGAAAATAATTAACTTGATTTCTTCACCGTTAGGAATTACACTGCTGTGAAGTCATGAGGTAAACATTTACCAAAATGTTGTTGCGCATTACCGGCTCAGATTAGCAGAAACATCGTAGACATATCAGCACACATATATAAACATCATAAATGGGCTTTTATTTAATAGATTTTGAACATTTTATATTACATTTTAAGGTATAGCTGTGAACTTCACTTTGTGTGTTAGTTATGTTCCAGGTCCTAAATTTACCAGCGTTTAAAGCATTCAAGTGCTCATACAGTATTTCATTGGGTTGACCTGCAGCAGTTAGATTTTTTAACATGCATATATCATTACGGAAAGAGTATCATAAAAAGAAACTAAAATGCCTGTGGTTTCAGATCACCACAGACCACATTCAAAAAGAAACATTTTATTAAAAAATGCATGTAAGTGTTCAGCACCATTTATTTTATATGATCTTGAGAAGTCATGAGTGAATTCTGTAGTATGTTACACAACTATTTTCTATACATGAATAATTTTACACTGTATATGTAATGAAAACAATGCATCATTTTGTGAGTTTTAGGGTAAAACTGAAGGATAAAGACATCCGTTGTAATGTTATCACTGGGTTTTGTCTCAATGCACCAGTAAGTGCCACTAAAATCATTAGGTTCACTGATTAAAATACAATAATTCTGACCAAAGATCTCTTTCTTCATAAAGGTGGAGTGATAAAGAGATAAAGTGTTCTCTTGTCAGCCTAAAGTGTTTTCTTGTTTTTGTTTAATTGTGAATCCTGAATAAATACAGATATATTTGGTGTCAAATAACTGAATATGTTTTGTGTGTATGCAACTATGAATCAACAGCTGAATACATGAATACTCTATGTAATAAATGGTGTTGGAAATGTAAATGGAAAACTCTCAGAGAGAGAGAGATGCTGACCTCTACTGGTTCAAATCTGTCATTGAAATTCTTTTTCTTTAAATTCTGCACTGTAACTTGTAAAGTATTCACAAAAAGTACCTTAACAAACTATTTCTACCTAATGTTACTATATTAAATACATTTGATGGTGACACCATTTTTCAGTGTAAACGCATACAGTGTAAAAACATATAAACCACATATAAATCAATATATATTTTTATAGATATATAAATCACATAAAATACATAAATTACTTTAAAAATCCTTCAGAAGTGTGTGTGTGTGTGTGTGTGTGTGTGTGTGTGTGTGTGTGTGTGTGTGTGTGTGTGCGTTACATTTTCGGTCTATACTTCAGTCTATATTTACAATAAGTAAGTATAGACTGAAGTATAGACTGAAAGTGTATATCTTCATCAAGTGAATCAAACATGTTATATAAGAGCTTTGGAATGCAAATATGCTGTAGTTACAGGACAGCAGTGTTTTCCATAATTCTGGAGGAAAGTTTTCACAAATGCACCTGCAGTTTTATAGAGACATAAGACAGTAATGAAGTCTAGACTTGACAAGACGTGGTCTATTTACAAATTTCCCATTCTGAGACATCTTACGATGTAAATTTTCTTTTCTTTTAAACGTTTGGAAATTATGTTAGTAACAATTTTTGGTAACACTTTAGAGTAGGGAACACTTATTCACTATTAACTATGACTTTTCCCTCAATAAATTCCTAATCTGCTGCTTATCAATAGTAAGGTAGTTGTTAAGTTTGGGTAGGATTATGGATGTAGAATAAGGTCATGCAGAATAAGGCATTAATATGTGCTTAATTAGTACTAATAAATTTTTTACTCATCTTATTCTAAACAATATTATCTGAATAATGTCAGGTTTGATTGTACAAAATTCAAGACCTAATGAACTGATGTTGAAATTTAATTAGTCCTGCTATTACTTCATTGTGGTCACATGTGTGGTATAATCTGATTGGACAGATTTTTGATGTACTACTCATAAGGCATATTTACCTACTGCAACATTAAAGCAGAGCTGAATGTTTCTCACTTGATGGTAAGTTTACAACACTTTTGCAATTATTCATCTTCAACAGTCGGGTATTCAGGACTTTGCAATTAACAGCATGCAACATCTGCAAAGGACCATGAATTATTATGATATATTGTACAGATAGCCTCAATTTGAGCAACAAAGGGCACATATACTGTACTGTACCTTATGGAATGGTTTATTGCATAATCTTTGGTTGAGCAAAGAAACTTCCTCTTATGAAGAACAATTTTTAATATTTTCATTGGTTTTTGGAGATTGAAATACATTCTTTATTTTACATTATAGTTTGAGTGTACTGGTTTCAGTTATTAAACCACCACTATATAGGTGGTTTTCTAAAGATCTAGAGAATTAAAAACTTTTTTGTGGAACTTTCCAAAGAAATCAGACTGTAAAACCCTTTGGTTTGGTTTAAGTTTGTAACTTTACTTTTAAACATAAACATTTTCCACTTCTTACAGAAACTGGACAAAATCCTAATGAGTGCTTGCCAACTCTGAAATGTGAACACATCATTATTACTATCAAAGTAGGTCTAGGGCTTATGGTCACTGTGGTTTTTAAAGATATTTTATGTATAGTATATTTTTCAAATTTATCATATTCTCCTGTGAAATTAATATGTTAATTATTAAGTTTATGATGTGGCCTACTGGTCACTGATGATGTTGAGATGTGTGCTTCACCTTAATGTTAGCCCATTTGATCTGAACATGGTTTTTGACACAAATTATTACTCATTTCTAATTGAAAGACAGAGGCAATGCATCAGAATAACTGGGGTGGCACTGTTTTCTGTCAAACCAAAAATCTGCGGTAGCTGTACAATATCAAGTGTCTTGAGCTTCATTGATCATTCCTCAGGGCTTGGTATTGGGGCCACTACTGTTTTTACAAATATCAGTTTCTAATAAAAAACAAATAAAACAGATACAGTTTAAATTAATATCATCCAAATATATTCAGATTTGCTTTTAGACAGCCTTAGGTCATGTGGTTAATATGTCTGTTTTGACAAATGTAACACCATATCAAACAGCTTTTGCTCTGAGTTTGGAAATAGTCTTTGAGGTAAAGACAATGACCAATTTCTTTCTTTATTTTATGCTTTGTGATCACTTTGCAAAGATATGTTTATTATTATTTATAATGTGCTTTACAATAATAGCAAGTGCTCTGTGCATTATAGGGTAAAACTTGAAGATGAAGACAGTCATTGTAGTTTTTTTTTTGATCCTTGGTCTTTGTCTCAGTGCTCCAGTAAGTTCCAGTAAAAAAAAAAACAATATGGTAAAATAGATTTAACTTCCATGAAAACAGAATAATTCTGAACAATGTTCTCTTTCTTCGTTCAGGTGGAGCAAGACATGGGCAATGATAATGAGCCAGTAATTAGTGAGGTGAGAGAGTTATTTCTGCATTACAACATCCCAAAACAACTTATGAATAAGTCGGTGTACATCTGTCTGTGAACGGTGCGTTTACTGATCTAGGGTCAGCCGCTTGTTGGTTTTCCACTGGCTCAGACGGACTCCATCACCAGGAATATCTTCATCCCTGTTCCTAGACCAGAAAACTTCCTCCAAACCCTTACTTTAACTACCAATACCCATACTACTCATCCTACCCGTACTACCCTGTCTACTCACTGCCCCTTGTTATTATCAGCCTGCCTGAGAGAAATCCCTGAAACAGGTTGAATAATCATTACTTCAACAGCCTCAGTGGTAGATGCCACTGATGACAGCTTTACATTATGTATATTTCAGACTGACACTTGACAATTATTATCCTTCTTTCATTTATTAAATAAAAAACACCTTTGGTGTCAATTATTGTGGTCTGTTTTTGATTTACTGTATGTGTATAGTGTATCTATAGATAGATGGTTTAATTAAGCTATATCATATGAGCAAGAGGGATTCTTTTGTCCAATTATTTTGTCCATATACAGTACTTGTCTGATTTTTTTACAGGTAAAAGGTACATACAGTATTATATAACAATGCACTGTAGTGAAATTACTGTTTCCTTCTTTAGTATATTAATGGGACAATCAAACAAATTAATAAGTGAGGCAACTAAATAGAGGAAATTGGGTTAGATATATGATATATGCGTTGCTTGGTTCAAGGATAATTTATGGTTCATAATTAAATGGGTTAACAAAAATAAGTAAATAAGATGGTCTAACGTGACATTAAAACAGTAAAACCAGTTTAAGTGTCAAAATAAAAAAATTAACATTAAAAAATTAAACATTATTTAAAAAATTAAGAAACATTTAAAATATATAAATGTTACTTGCAACTGTATAGAAGGTTTTTTTTATTTAGCTTGAAATATAAGTTTCAAAATCATTCTTATAACACACCGATTTTCCCACGTTGTTCTGGGAGTTTGTAAGTTTGGTGAGCGGGTACGAAATTCCACGAAAATAGAAGATTTCTTTACGGCAGCAACAAATGCATGTGAACAGCTATCGATAGAAGGAAATTGCGACCTTTTTATCTCATAATTCTGACTTTTTACTCACAATTGAGAGTTTATATACAGGTGCATCTCAATAAATTAGAATGTCGTGGAAAAGTTCATTTATTTCAGTAATTCAACTCAAATTGTGAAACTCGTGTATTAAATAAATTCAATGCACACAGACTGAAGTAGTTTAAGTCTTTGGTTCTTTTAATTGTGATGATTTAGGCTCACATTTAACAAAACCCACCAATTCACTATCTCAACAAATTAGAATATGGTGACATGCCAATCAGCTAATCAACTCAAAACACCTGCAAAGGTTTCCTGAGCCTTCAAAATGGTCTCTCAGTTTGGTTCACTAGGCTACACAATCATGGGGAAGACTGCTGATCTGACAGTTGTCCAGAAGACAATCATTGACACCCTTCACAAGGAGGGTAAGCCACAAACATTCATTGCCAAAGAAGCTGGCTGTTCACAGAGTGCTGTATCCAAGCATGTTAACAGAAAGTTGAGTGGAAGGAAAAAGTGTGGAAGAAAAGATGCACAACCAACCGAGAGAACCGCAGCCTTATGAGGATTGTCAAGCAAAATCGATTCAAGAATTTGGGTGAACTTCACAAGGAATGGACTGAGGCTGGGGTCAAGGCATCAAGAGCCACCACACACAGACGTGTCAAGGAATTTGGCTACAGTTGTCGTATTCCTCTTGTTAAGCCACTCCTGAACCACAGACAACTTCAGAGGCGTCTTACCTGAGCTAAGGAGAAGAAGAAGACCACTGTTGCCCAGTGGTCCAAAGTCCTCTTTTCAGATGAGAGCAAGTTTTGTATTTCATTTGGAAACCAAGGTCCTAGAGTCTGGAGGAAGGGTGGAGAAGCTCATAGCCCAAGTTGCTTGAAGTCCAGTGTTAAGTTTCCACAGCCTGTGATGATTTGGGGTGCAATGTCATCTGCTGGTGTTGGTCCACTGTGTTTTTTGAAAACCAACGTCACTGCACCCGTTTACCAAGAAATTTTGGAGCACTTCATGCTTCCTTCTGCTGACCAGCTTTTTAAAGATGCTGATTTCATTTCCAGCAGGATTTGGCACCCGCCCACACTGCCAAAAGCACCAAAAGTTGGTTAAATGACCATGGTGTCGGTGTGCTTGACTGGCCAGCAAACTCACCAGACCTGAACCCCATAGAGAATCTATGGGATATTGTCAAGAGGAAAATTAGAAACAAGAGACCAAAAAATGCAGATGAGCTGAAGGCCACTGTCAAAGAAACCTGGGCTTCCATACCACCTCAGCAGTGCCACAAACTGATCACCTCCATGCCACGCCGAATTGAGGCAGTAATTAAAGCAAAAGGAGCCCCTACCAAGTATTGAGTACATATACAGTAAATGAACATACTTTCCAGAAGGCCAACAGTTCACTAAAAATGTTTTTATTGGTCTTATGAAGTATTCTAATTTGTTGAGATAGTGAATTGGTGGGTTTTTGTTAAATGTGAGCCTAAATCATCACAATTAAAAGAACCAAAGCCTTCAGCTACTTCAGTCTGTGTGCATTGAATTTATTTAATACACGAGTTTCACAATTTGAGTTGAATTTCTGAAATAAATGAACTTTTCCACGACATTCTAATTTATTGAGATGCACCTGTATATCACAATTCTGACTTCTCTTCTTAGAATTGCAAGTTTATATATCCAGCTATCCACTGTAATTACGAGAATGGCATATTTACGACAGTGAATTACATTCACCTAACTGTAGGGGGCTCCAAAGTAAAAATACACAAAACAACATACAGATGATACAGTTCATACAATGGAGATAAAAACATGTTAAATTTTGGATGCCTGTGTTTGTGAACGTAAATGTTTAGAAGTTTAAAAATTCAAATAGGTAAAAATATTTTTAAATATTTAAACCTTATTTTTAAATGATAATGTTATTATGAGGCATCATAAAGGCTAAAATAAACTCAGGGATATGAGGTGTTGAAGTGGAGTAAATGCTGGGGCTTTGCTTGCACAGTTTGATGCTCGATCATGACAGCAATTAGCTCTCAGCTGTGTGTTAATGACAGGCCCACTCATTATCAGCCTATTACAAGAGCACTGAAAAACAC
Source organism: Tor tambroides (assembly GCA_021397915.2). Lineage (NCBI taxonomy): Eukaryota > Metazoa > Chordata > Actinopteri > Cypriniformes > Cyprinidae > Tor > Tor tambroides. The sequence continues at coordinate 52,137 of JAFVLL020009571.1, read as the reverse complement.
TCAGCGCAATACCATCACAAACACTGCACAGCTGAATGAGAACAGCATGAACGCAACCTGTCTGCACATCTCTGCTGTTTTATGCCATCAGAAAATCACACAATAAAACTGGTGAAATGGAGGGGAAATTAGGAATAAATGAGATTTAGTTTATAATGTTAAAAATGCTAGATCACTGATCTGAAAATGAGAAGTGTTCAATCTCACTTCTATTAATCTGCTGTAATCATTTTTATGCATTACATATAAGAAGCAGTCAAGAACAAACAGCGTTAAGATTTTAAATATAGCTTCATTTCTTTAGATTGTCTGAATGTTATATGTCTAATATGTGAATTTGAATTCATAGGACAATGATTGTTTGTCCTTCATTACAATGAGGTTTCTGATAATCAAGGTCACAGCTATATTTGAGAGGGTACAAACTGCATGGTCTTTGCATAAAAATGTTCAATTTGAAATTCTCAGAACAAAATGGGGAATAGTTAAAAGAATAGTTGACCAAAAAATTGAATTTTGCCGAAAATGTACTCACCCTCAGGCCCTCTATGATGTAGATGAGTTTGTTTCTTCATCTGAACAGATTTGGGGAAAAAATTTTAGAAGTAATTCACTTGCTCACTTGATCCTCTACGGTGAATGGGTGCCGTCAGAATGAGAGTCTAAACAGCTAATAAAAATCAAAATAATCCACATGAAAAATAATCCACATGACTCATGAATTAACATCTTCTGAAGTGAAAAACTGCATGTTTGCAAGAAATAAATTCAGCATTAAAGTGTTTTAACTTTAAACCGTCGCTTCTGGACAAAGTACTGTAAACTGTGCATATTCTTTGCATATTTCTCACCTGATTCAGTTAAAAACATTTTAATGATGGATTTGTTTCTTACAAATGTGCAGCTTTTTGCTTCACAAGCCATTAAATTGATGGACTGGAGTGATGTGGATTACTTGTGGATTATTGTGTTTTTATCAGCTGTTTGGACTCTCATTCTGACGGCACCCATTCACTGCAGAGGATCCGCTGGTGAGTATGTGATGCAATGCAATTTCTCCAAATCTGTTCTGATGAAAAAACAAATCCAGAAGGCCTGAGGGTGAGTAAATTTTCAGCAGTTTTTCATTTTTAGGTGACAAAATTAAAAGCAAAAAGTCTTTCAGAGCAGGTGCACCATGTTCAGAAAATAATAACTGTCAACCTCAAAAGGTCAAACTACATTTTATACGAGCTGTTTTATTCTCCATTCATTTATTTATACGAGTTTTGCCATTTTTGAAACTAAAATTTAGGACACCATCTAAATATAGTTTGTCTAAAACATCTGGCATAAAATATTAATCACACAGAATAAAGTACCGCACAGGAAGTCCTTTGATTTTGAACAAACATTCTGTCCAATAAAGTACTCATGAAATAAGAAAAAAATCTATTATATGATATAATATATTAGTGATTTTTAATATAATTATTTTCCACACACAGTTTTACAATCAGTTGCTGCTGCTTTAGACCAGTGATTTAGACAATGCTCCTGTGGTTTATACCATTCTTGAAACTAGAGCATTTGCAAAAACAGGAAACAGCAGTTGCTGTTAAACAGGTAACATAAAACTAGGAGAGGAAACTAAATGAGTGGTTTTAAACATTCAAAAATACATTTCTGGATGTGGTAAACTGCTGTAACACAACTAACTAAATCCAATCTCAAACAGGCCAGAACACCAGATGTTTTGTTAATGTGCCTCCATTTGCTTGATGGCTTATTTTTAAGTCTCTAATAACAGTCTTGACTGTTTAAATGCATAATTGCATGCTGCTTGTGAATCCCTGCCATTACAATGACAAGGAGAAAAATCTGTTATTGTTGAGGCTACAGAAATGTTAAACGGTCTTCGCGTTTAAAACAGAGATTGTCTTTGGATGAATAGTGGGAGGCCACAGCTGAGGCCAGAGCTGTAATTATGGTACTGTATATGATAAGGTCACTCTTTGAGACCAATAATGATCGCAAGTGGCCTGTTTGAGATGCAAGGCTTTGATTTAGAAAAATTACAGCTAATGTTAGTGGTTTATTTACACTCAAAAATATGATCATGAAAAAAACAGAGCAAGCAACATAAAAAAGTCGATAGACAATACATTACAAACAAACAAACAAACAAACAAACAAAAAAGACATTTCTAGGACATCACTTAAAATTTCCTGTAAAATTTCCGAAATGCCCCATATCCTGCCTTCATAGTAATACTCGCAGGAAGTCTTGCCTACACTCTAAAACTTCTTGATGATTCTGGTCAGTGCATCTTATTTTGGGGCCAAAATACTGAATCTAATGTTACCATATTCATTGTTAAAGAAAGACGTGTAGGTTGTGCTTCAGAAACGAAGTTTTTTTCGTGAACGCTTCTCCATTTAGCCATCAAACATTGGGTTAAGAAAATTCCCCAAAGAGCCGTGATCACTATCATCCAAAAGACGTCCATAAGTAGAGCGTCTGCAACAAACAAACAAATCATAAGGCTACTGACAATTAGCAATACTCATGAAAATGAACACTTTTTCTGTTATAGACTAGTTTTTAATTTAACATTAAAGGGTCAAACCCATTATAATATTTACCCCAAAATTAAAGACAAAAATGCTAAATATTTGAGATATATATATATATATATATATATATATATATATATATATATATATTAATCGCATCCAAAATAAAAGTTTGTTTACATAATATACGTGTGTGTACTGTGTATACTTATTATGTATATATAAAGACACACACATACAGTATATATTTTGAAAATATTTACATGTATTTATATATATATACATATATATATATATATATATATCATAAGATTTAAGCACATTTGCTCCTAATCTACAGTAATGGAAAAAATTGTCCTTCTCATTCATCATTTGAAATTATAATCAGCAAACATTAAATTCACTTTATAGAAATAAATACTTTTAAATATTTTGGTAACACTTTAGAATAGGGAACATACACTATATTTCCAAAAGTATTGGGTCGCCCCCTTCTAATGAACAGGTTTGACTACTTTAGTAATTTCCATGAGTATAAATCTTAATGTTTAAGCATATAATGATATTCTAGGGAATTGTGTGCTTCTAATTTTATAGCAACAGTTTGGACAGGACCCTTTTCTTTTCTATTCTATTCTATTCTATTCTATTCTGACAATGCCTCTGTGTATAAGGCAAGGTTCAAAAAGGAAATTATTGATTCAGTCAGTGTGGAAGAACTTGACTTGTCTGCATAAAACCAAGTCCTAATCCCAGTTGAACACCTCTGGTGTGACTGTAAATGCAGAGCTTGAGCCAAAAACTCATCAACAAACTCCAATGACTTGTACATATGGGTACAGTCATTTTAGACACTTCCAAAACTGTTGCAAAAGAGATGGAAATACAATTTTTAAATACATGAATGATGTTCCCATGCTGTTGTTGCCACAGATTTGGAAGTGCATTTTTCTGTTCTAAAGAAGGGGGTGTCCCAATACTTTTGTCTATATAGTGCACGTACAAGTCATTGGTGTTTGGTGATGAGTTTTGGCTCAAAGTCTGCATTTAGTCACACCAAGGTGTTATTACAAGTGGTTCTCGGGTCCAGTCAAGTACTGACTGAAATCAATCTTTCTTTTGAGCCTTACTTATAAGGAGGCATTATCAGTCATGTTAGAATAGAAAAGGGTCCTGTCCAAACTGTTGCTATAATATTAGAAGCATACAATTTCCTAGAATATCATTATATGCTTTAACATTAATATTTGTACTCATAGAAATTACAAAAGTAGTCAAACCTGTTCATTAGAAGGGGGCAACCCAATACTATTGGCAGTATAGTGTATATAAGAGTTTACCCTCAATAAACTCTTAATTTGCTCCTTATTAAATGTTAGTAAGGTAGTTGTTAAGTTTAGGTATGGAGTAGGGTTAAGGGATCTAGAATATGGTCATGCAGAATAAGGCATTAATATGTGCAAAAGTACTAACAAACAGCCAATATGCTAGTAATATGCATGCTACAGTAACAAGCAGTGATATATATATATGTATATAACTGTGCTTGACTCACCGCATTTTGAAGTAGTACGCACCAACAAGTAAAATTAGTACAATGGCAAGAAAGCCAATTACGATGGCAGCAACACTTCCTAAAAAGAAATAAGGAAAAGATTTTCTTTGATGAATCATAAATGACACATAGACAGTCATGAAAGCTATTTCAGGTATATTACTAGAAAAATGACTTGCTTGTATTCAAGCAAAACATTTAAAAAAATCATATATACAGTATACTGAAAAGACAAAACAAACTGCAGCTGAGTGTAAAAGCTTTTCTTTTCACATACAGTGGCCCAAAAATTTATAAGACCTGCTTAAAAATGTCAATGTCACTGCATTAGATAACAAAATATCAAGCAAAGCATAATTTATGTTAAGGAAAGATAGCACCCACACTCTCTTTTCAGTTGAAATGTGAAACAAAAAGGAATTTGTCAGGTTTGAATTGAAATGATAAAACAGTTAATATATTGTTCAAAATGAAGACAAAAGTATTGTTCCATTTTGTGGTTGAATTATGCCTATGTGATTCTCTACACCTGTGGTTTCTCTACTACGACAAGTGTGAACTTGAGGAGAACTTGACTTCATACATCCACTGAAAATCACTGCAACACCATTTAGCTAAACTTCGCTGAGCAAAAATGAGTTCTGAGAAAAGCTCTAACATATTATTTGCAAATGACACTTGTTATTCAAAACTAAGACATTCGGACAGTTTTAAGCATGGCTGAAGTGTCCAGATGTCACTATCACTCTCGGCCACTGCTTTTCCAGTAAGTTCTCATTCAAATTCCAATACATCCCAGACAATGACACCTAGCTGTCATTGAACATAAGTCATCAACGCAGTACAAAGTGCAAATGCCATAGATGCTTATGAAAATGGTGAGGAACAATTTAACCTTTACAGGAAAAGACTAGCGAACTGTTAATGGTTCAATCACTCAGTTACTGTATTAAATATTAACTTCAGACACTCCTAAAATGTTTGGGAATCAGTGCTTTGGATGTGTACAAAATAACAAATCCACTTGCTGAAAAGACTAACCTGTTGTGACCCGTCTCTGACCTTGATCGATATCCAAGAACTTTGCAATTGACAATATAGTTTTATTACAGGCTTAAGGAATAGCAGGGTTGTAATTTTATGATTTTCAGCTAATACATTTCAGTTACATTTCATCTTAAACTTATTTTAGGGATGCTTCTGAAAATACTGAAGTGGTTAACCTCCATAAAATAGACCAAATTTACCTGAAGTGGCGGCCCTATTTATGAAACCATATAGACAACAATAGACAAAGTCTCATAAGGAAATTAAAGATCTGGAGCAGAAGGTCAAATAACAATCAAAAGGTTATGCTTATTCAATCTGTACAAGCCAACAGGCACATGAAACACACTGTATTAAAATTCTTTGTAATAAAATGAAATATTTACAAACATTTCCACAAAAATTCACTCATACCTGAGCTCAGGGCCTCTGGATCCTTCTTTTCTTGGTCAACAGAACCTGAGGGTTTGTCTGTCTGTTTTGTGGATGCTGCTACTGTTGCTGTTGTTCTTGTTGTTGGTAACGTTGATGTTAACACTTTAGAAGTAGTGGGCACCGTTGTAGTCGTCGAAATTATCGTTGCAGTTGTGCTTTTGGCAGTAGTAATAACCGGTTTTGTGCTTCCCAGAGTTGTATTCTCTGAGGTATGACTCTCTGAGGAAGATGTTGTTTGAGTTGCAGTCACCAAACCCGATGTGATTGTGGTCGGCGGTGCACTGGTCGCATTGTTGGTGAGCTCAGTCGCTGGAACGGTAGCGTTATAGTCAGAGGTTGAATTTGATGTTGCCTGAGCAGACGTGGAGCTGTTCGTAGTGCTCATGCTCACATTTTGTGGTAACTCAGTTGTTGCTTCACTTGTACTGTGGACCGTGGAAACAGATTCAGTCGTTGACGGTGTCTCAGTGGAATCCGCTGATGTTGTGTGCTTTAGTGAAGGTGATGTCGCTGATGTAAATGTAGTTGCAACTGTAGTTGCTGTTGGTGCAGTGCTCTGTGTGCTGCCTCCAAATATCATCCAACCTGTCACAACATACACACAAAAACAAGCCCCAAAAAGTCTATATATAACTCATATGTAACCCTGTATCACACAACCAGTCATAATGGTCCATTTTTCGAAACTGAGATTTATACATCATCTGAAAACTGAATAAATAAGCTTTCCATTGATGTATGGTTTTATTTGGCCGAGATACAACTATTTAAAAAACTGGAATCTGAGGGTGCAAAAAAGTCAAAATACTGAGAAAATCGCCTTTAAAGTTGTTTAAATGAAGTTCTTAGCCATGCATATTACTAATCAAAAATTAAGTTTTAATATATTTACGGTAGGAAATTTACAAAATATCTTCACGGAACATGATCTTCACTTAATATCCTAATGATTTTTGGCATAAAAGAAAAATCGATCATTTTGACCCAGACAATGTATTTTTGGCTATTGCTACAAATATACCCGTGCAACATAAGACTGGTTTTGTGGTCCAGGGTCACATATATATAACTCACGCACAATATACTGATAGGCTAGCGAATGCATTTTTGAATATGTGTCAACAAAACACACCTGCAGCATAAAACTGAAACTATTTCTTAAACAGGAAACGCTTTTGTAAATAGCTACCGTTTCGTAGTAGCCTACGTTAGTTCATTCATTTTTAGCTTTTAGAAATAGGCTACTTTTATTACGCCTAATAAAAACTAAAGTAACGCCTATTCATGAGATACACATCTGTGCAGTGTCCTCAAAGGATTTTAGTCGTTTTGAATGAATTATTAGTGCACTTTTTAATATTAGGCTACTACACGTCACATGTAAATATAACTACAACATCAGAAGCCATTTAATTTTAATTTAAAGGCGTATTAAATCATTTGGATGGATAATGTTGATGTTCATAATTTATAAATAATAAATACTTAGCTTATAACAGAAAATACTATAAAATAAACACCTGAATTTGTGTCTAAAAACCTTTTAAACATACCTGCTAATATCACCACCGTTGAAAAGTGCATCTTCATTTTCCTTCCTCTTTCTACGTCTAACGCAGCGACTGTTGAACAGTTTCTCTATCGCACTGTAACACATGTGAGTGACAAGAAGGAAATTCACACGCACAGGTCACGCCTCCGGTCCACTGTGACCTCCTGTAATGTGTCATGTAAGATGAGCAAATGAACGAACGGGCAAATGTGCTTTCTAGGCAGATAAAACCGTGGTGTTATTAAAATATACAAACGTTGGCTGTGATGGCACCAAATATAGAAAGATTATCGAGGTATTATATATAATGTAAGTGAAAAGGGTGTTATGACTAAAACTAACCACTAGGTGGAAGCAAATCTAAGTTAATGTATCGAAGTGAGAATTCTTAAACTTTCAGGTTCGAATAAAAAAAAAAAAATACGCTAGAATTCTAATGTCAGAGTAAATTATAATAGTTCTTAAATTGAAATGTTATTTACTTCAGTATAACATTAGACTCATTTAAACGGTTACAAGAATGTTAAAGTGCCCCTATTCTGGGTTATGAAAGATTTTGGGAGTCCCCAACAACAGGTTGACATGCATGCAAGGTCAAAAAAACACTTTCATGTTCTTATAATATGCATTTATTTTTACCTTATTTGCTCAACGACTCCCAAACGATTCATTTTTCCAAACCCCTCCTTTGCGTGACGCTATTCTGCGGTGATTTCATTTAATGCAGTGTTTATGATCTGGGGGGGAGGTCCAAGATGGCGCCTTGTTAAGACGAAATTTTCAGAGTTCCTGACCAAACTTTACAGATTTAGAAAGGCTAGCTGTATTAACGTACTATTTCACTACATTTGCTTAATCAGATATCAGTACATTCATTTAAGAGCGTAAACATGCCATTTGACAAACGCAAAGAGAGATCAGACACTGGCGACACTAGTATGGAAGTTCACGATTATGCACTCCCTGCTGTAAACGAGTTTGAACTCTGCGCGACTTCACTCCCTGTCACTCTAGCAAGCCTCCTGCTCATAAAAGGTAATCTTCAAGTCCAAATGAGCTGGCCGACTCTGCCATCATCTCCACACTTTCCTCATTGATCAATACCCGGTCTGATGCACTCGAAGGAATGATTAGCGCCAACGCTCTGAAGATAGAAGGGCTGAAGAAAACGATATACTTTGTGTGTACCGAAGTTCAAGATTTGAAGAACAATTTGAAAGATGTGGATTCCAGACTTGAAGATCAAGAATGTCTTACGGGCACATGGGAAACACGCATTTCTGATCTGGAGATTTACTCTCGCAGGTGGAATTTGACATTGTTTGGAGTACCAGAGACTTTCAAGGAAGATATCAGATCTGAGGTCATTCTGCAGCAAGACTTATCCCGAGGCCAAGAAAAAGTACCCTGATGTCGCTGACACTGTGCATCGGCTAGGGAGGAGAGGTGACAACACAAAACCTTGCGCCGTTATCATGCAGTTTACCTTACGAGTTATCCGCGATGCCTTATGGAAAGCTGCCAAGAAGTCCCAGTTTTTCCAAGACAACAACCTGCGCTTTGCAGAGGATCTGACTTTGCTGGACCAGGAGAGACAGAAGAGCTTGTGGCCGAGAGTGAGAGAGGCGAGGGCTGCTGGAAAAACAGCCTATTACATCGGAGCGCGTGCGTTCATTGAAGGTGTGGAGATTGCTTTGTGAGCTCCATCATGAGGATCGTACACTCTTTTCTAAGATGGTGACTGTTACCCGTCACTATGGCATTTGAGCCATCATCGTATTACAGCTGGACCTTTAATTTGGTCATTTAAATTGGTCAATTAAGCTCTGTTCATCTCAGTTTTCTTCTCATCTATCAGTCAATTTTGACTTTTTGCCTTTGTTTTTATTCGTGTTAACAGCTGTTCATTGCTGAGTGTTTATCAATGTCGATATCGTTAATTTCTCTTAATGCCAAGGGTTTAAGAAACAGTGTAAAGCGCAAAGCCCTCTTTTTGTTTGTTAAAAACCACGGATCAGACTTTTGCTTTTTTCAAGAAACCCACTCCACACAAGACGATGTTAAATTTTGGAGATCCCAGTGGGGCAGTGATGTATGGATGTCGCATGGCACAGAGCGATCAGCAGGTGTCGCCACTCTAAAAAATAAGTTTGTTGGTGAGATTTTACACGTCGTCAGTGATCCCAAAGGTCACTTTCTCTTATTAGTGGTTTCACTTGGTCAGACCATCTCAGTTCTATTAAATGTATATGGGTACAATTCTTCTAAAGAAAATGCGACTTTAATGGATGTGATCAGTGAAAATATTCAGTACTGGTTAAATAAATACCCCAATGCTGTTCTTATTTCAGGAGGGGATTTCAATATGGTTTTAAATAGTGATTTAGATAGGTTTCCCCCTAGAGCTGCTTCTATAAGTTCAATTATGAATAATTTCATGTTACGTTTTTGTGTTGTTGATATATGGAGGGAATTTTATCCACACCAGAGACTTTATACGTGGAGCAGCAAGGACCGTTCTAAGCAGTCCCGAATAGATTACTGGCTCATTTCCCAAAGCCTAGCAAACAGTTGTAAATCAGTCAGCATTCATGCTACACCTCTTACAGATCACAGTGCTATCTCTCTCAAGATTTGTCTTTCTGCATCCCTTGACTTCAGCTCATCTCCTTCTTATTGGAAATTGAACAATTCCCTTCTCCTGTTTGAAGATGTTAAGAGGAATATCACATTACTGATTGAGCAGTACTGGAGAAGAGCTTTAGTGTTAGACTCATATTGTTGCCAGTGGGAGCTCTTAAAGTTTGAAATTAGTAAATATTTTAGGAAATTCGGTAGTAATTTAGCTAGACTTAAGAAAGCAGAAGAAAATAAGGTGGTGTCTAAAATTACAATACTTTCTTCTAAACCCCCAGAGCTGTTTTCTGAATCAGAAAAGCTTGAGTATGCTGACCTGCAATCTAAATTAGACGAGATGTACACTTATAGAGCACAGGGTGCTTACATTAGATCTAGACAAAAATGGATGGAGGAGGGAGAATGCAACACAGCATATTTTTTCAGACTAGAAAAGAGTCGCTTAAGTACTTCGCTAATTGAAACTCTTAATATTGAGGGGACAGTCACTAATAATCCTCAATCCATTGCCATTTCTGTTCTAAATTTTACAGTAAACTGTATAAAAAAAAGTATTCTGAAGAGGCAGCCCGTACTTTTCTGGAGTCTGTTAAAAATTGTAAGACTATTTCAAGAGATGACAGAAATCTTTGTGATAGTGAAATTACTTTATCTGAAGTTAGTAACTCAATTCTAGAACTTAAAAACAATAAATCTCCCGGAACGGACGGGCTTACCGCAGAGTTCTATAAACAGTTCTCTAAAGAACTGTCTCCTTTTTTACTTAAGGTTTTTGAAGAAAGCATACAGAATGAGGCTCTCCCCCCGACTCTCACTCAAGGTTTAATTACTTTAATTCCGAAACCTAAAAAAGATTTACTTTTAATTGACAATTGGCGTCCCGTTTCTTTGCTTAACAGTGATTATAAAATTTTAACTATTATATTTGCTAAAAGATTAAAATACGTATTGGGTTCTGTAATAGATGAGACACAATCTGGTTTTTTGAACAAAAGACACATTGTTAACAATATAAGGTTGATTCTTGATTTATTAGATTATTCAGACTTGATTCAGGAAGACAGCTTCATTCTTTTCTTAGATTTCTATAAGGCTTTCGATTCCTTAGAGCACCAATTTATTATTAATTCTTTAGAAAAATTCGGTTTTGGGGATATGTTCTGCAGAGTAATTAAAACCCTTTACAATAATGGAAGTGCTTCGATTAAATTAAAGAATGGCACTTCACCAAGGTTTAGTTTGTCCAGAGGAGTGAGACAAGGGTGTCCCATTTCTCCCTATTTATTTCTTCTTTGTGTGCAGCTACTGTCAACATTTGTATGTGAAAGCGGTATTCGGGGTATCCATATAGCAGATCGAGAAATATTTATGAGTCAATTAGCAGATGACACCACCTTATTTTTAAGAGATGCTTCCCAAATCCCTATAGCAATTAATTATATAAAACTTTTCTCTAAAGCTTCGGGTCTTAATCTAAACATAGGTAAATGTGAATTAATGTCTATTAAAAATTGTACAGCACCCACTATTTTTAATATTCCAGTTTAAATCTGAAATTACATACTTAGGTATTGTGATAACTAAAAATCTAAATAAAAGATGTACCTTGAACTTTGACCCAATTATAATAAAAGCCCAAAGAAGATTTAACACATGTTGCAGAGAGACTTGACCTTAAGAGGCAGAGTACTACTGACTAAGGCGGAGGGCATCTCCAGACTTACATATGCTGCACGCTCTCTATATGTGGACAACAAAATTTGTAAATCAGTTGATAAAATCCTGTTTAATTTTGTTTGGAAAAACAAAATCCATTATGTAAGGAAGTCTGTAATAATGAACACATATGAGTATGGTGGGTTGAATTTCCTTGATTTCTCTTCCTTGAACAACACTTTCAAAATTAATTGGATTAGGCAATTTTTGTGTGATCCAAACTCAATCTGGAATTTTATCACCAATTACTTCTTCTCCAAATTAGGTGGTCTTCCTTTCCTATTGATCTGTAATTATAATATTGCTAGAATCCCTTACACTGTATCTAAATTTCATAAACAGTCATTACTTGCATGGTCATTAATCTTTAAGCACAATTTCTCCCCACACCGGTACTTCATTTGGAACAATCAAAACATTGTATATAAGAGAAAATCTTTGTTTTTCAGTAATTGGTTTGAGAAAAACATTTTCACAGTTTCTCAGTTATTTAACTCAGAAGGTCTTATTTTAAGCTAGGAAGAATTTTTATGTAAATTTGATTTTCCAGTTAACTCCCAAAGAATTCTCCATTGTCATGGACGCTATTCCTAAAGGAGTTGTCATGCTTTTAAGGGACTTTGTTAGATCAACTTTACCTATTTCTTTAGACCCATTTGAAATCCCAGTAGGAAAACTATGCTTTTTGTCACATCGTTCATCACGCAACTATAAGATTAGATCGCTTTTTCAAAAGGAGCTTGTAACAACTCCATATGTGGTGTCTTATTGGAAGAATGTTGCTGATCATATTGACTGGAAAAAAGTATGGACTCTGTCTTCGAAATACATAATAACTAACAAGGTTAGAGACATCTCATTCAAATTGTTGCACAGATTTTGCCCAACTGGGGTGTTTTTGGGAGGGTTCAAATCGGATATAGATACAGGCTGTGTTTTTTGTGGTGACCCTGGTGAGGCTGATGTGCATGTCTTCTGGGATTGTCCTCACGCGCAGCTATTTTGGATTGAGTTCTCTAGTGTTGTCGGTCGCGGTGTGCTTCAGGGTTTCTCCTTGCTTTTCAGGGATGTGCTGTTTGGCTTCTTTGGCATGCAAAGGGATAGAATTGGCGAATATTTTGTTGTTGGCCTGTTGTTGCTTCTTGCAGAGTTTCGTGTTCGCCGCAGTGGATTCACTCATCAAAGTCCTTTATTTGTTGTTTTTGGAGGGGAGGTTCAACAGTATATCCAGGCTGTTTCGTCTTCCAAGAATCTTGAAGCTATTGAAACGGTTAATTTATTTGGTCTTTTTGGTATATTTTGTTGGAGCTTTGTTTTGTATTATTTCTTATTGTTACATACGTCAGAAATGGTGCTTTACTGTAATGTCATCTCTTTGTGCATAATCTATTGATATTTTCTGTACTTTTTTCTTTGGTGCCTTGGCATTAATAAAAAAAAAAAACAAAAAAAAAAAAAAAAAAAAAAAGCAGTGTTTATGATCTTTTACCGCTCCAAAAGCGGCACCTAGTGGCAAAGAATGAATTAGCATTTTCATTCAAACCAACGCGAAAATCAAGTTTTCCCAGGTCTGCGCGCGCAACAAGTGGGCGGGCAATATGCTAATGTTTCCTTTTGACGTCAACATGAAACGTCTTGGGATTCGTTTTAAAAACGACTCGTTTCAATGATTCAGAGTCGACTCTTTCTTTTGAGAGACAATAACTTTATACACGGTGCTCTTTCAGATGTAAAACTTTGCAGGATGTTTTCATTCACTTAGAGCTGTGTTACACACTGCATGAAAGGTAATTTTCAAAATAGGGGCACTTTAAAGGTGCAGGATATTAATATTAATCACTGGGTATAATTATCATGCTTATTGTTAATTGTAAGGTTTAGGTAGGCTACAATTGCTAGATATAGCAAGGTACAGGCTAAAACGACATCTGTTGCTGCGGTCTTGTTGTCGAATCATCATTACATATGCTGAGACTACTAGTAAGGTTTGTAATCATTCCAAACCACATTCTATGATGATCTGTCAAAATATGTGTAGAGAGTCATATAGGTGGAGCACAGCAGGAACAAAGGCCATGCTGACTTTGTTTTGCAACTCACAAATGCATTATGGAGATCTAATTGTACAAAACAACAAGTCGGTCAGAAAACAAGAAAGTAGCCTAACCTGCTGAAAACACCAGCATGAAGTGGTTTGCTGGTCTAAGTTGGAAAATAGGTTTCCTCTGCTCTCGTTGGCCTTCAGCTTGATCAGTTTAACACCGGTTGGCTAGGCAGGGTAACCAGATAAACTATCTTAAAGAACAACAAGCCAACTTAGACTAGTTTAAACTGGTATTTTGGGCAGGGAAAGAAATATATCAAATGAATTCATTCTGTCACCAGATTATCAGCAATTTACTGTGGTGAAATAGGAAGGAATAACAGAGACTAAACAGAAAGCAGTAGCTTCATTGATGATTTAGAGGCGTGTTCGGGGAACGGCTGCAGTTTCAGAGTGACTGTTACTGTATGTGCAAGATGTCATTTCAAACATGCTTTCATGGTTTCAAGTAGCCTATGCATTTCCATCCGCATTTCTGTCTCCAGAATGATGCAACAACCTGTACAGAATATGACAACGTGCCAGCACATTCAGAACGCAGCACTTTTTTTCACTAATTTTTTAAATAGTAATAGTAAATAGTATTTTCTTGTAAAACATACTGCAGTAATCTTGTATTAATAGTTTTTTCATCAAGTTTAACTAAATGATAATGTGACAATGATCTAAAAAAATTATAAAGAGAAATGTTGCCTTCGCAACGAGCGGAAATAAAATAAGTTTATTTATTCTATTTTATTCCATTTTAACATTTAGGCTATTTCACTTTAATGTTAGAATTGGTTTTAATGCAGCATAAATTGCGAAAACAATGCACTCAAAAGCTGTATGTTGATTTCAGAGCAAAGCAGACAGAAAATAAGACAAGCACTGGTCAACAATGACAAAGTGTTCATATCACTAAACTTTTTAGATGACAGAAATTCATAAGATTAAAAGAAAAGGGTTAAAAAAAAAGATAAAAGAGATTGAAAAATAACCCAAAGAGCCCAAAATAACACATAGTTACTTTGTTATTTGAACTTGTTTGAACTTATTTAAAATTATATATTTATATATTTTTTCTATATTTTTCTTTTCTTTCTAATAAAAGTATACTACAAAATGTCCAAACAATAACATAAGCTACTATAATTAAAACTATAGTTTTTCTCAAATTAAAATAAAGGTTCTATGTATTCAAATAAATGACAAATGAGAAATTGAAATCAACGATAAAATTAAAAAAAAAAAAAAAAAATCACAAAAATGCATTGGATGAATAGTAGAAAAAAATACCATATTAAAATAAACTATATAAAATGAAATTGACAGCATATTCAAATTAATCTATCTACTATTTTATTAACAAATGCTTTATTCGCCATGATCACCATCAGCACCAGAGTTTCTTTTTTTATGGTTATATATATATATATATATATATATATATATATATATATATATATTTTTTTTTTTTTTTTTAATAAATGCCATAAAGAACATACAAAAAATGGAATAATCAATGCCAAGGGTGAGTGCAATTAGGAATACAGTTATTAGTTACAAAATCATGAAAATATTATGAAAATGACACAATGAGACAGTTTTAAGAGCTTTGGAATTGTTGGAGCACCAGAGTTTCTCTTCAATCTTTCGTGTCGTGCGTGATGTAACACCAGTGGGCGGGGCTCTACAGGTGCGCCTAGAACAGGTTGTCGAAACCTGGAGCGGTTTTGATATTGACAAGCGCAGACAGTCACGTGACTTTCAACAATAGCCAGATTTTATGGGATCCTCCCACGAGAAGTTTCTGCTGCCCATCTACTTTTTAAACAACCGGAAACAAATCCATTAATTCCCATCAAGGCTATTTTTGTGATCTCCCGAATCCACCATCATGCGAACTCCTAGGATTTTTATTTTCGGGATGGTGCTCGCCCCGTGCGGGTGGATTCTGGAGCTGACCAGCACCGTGGCACCAGCCTGGCGCACGATCAACAACATCCCGGGAGAATCCAGCGACCTGGTTCTCCAACAAGGATTATGGGACATCTGCAGAACTTTCACATCGTCCCGGGATATTCAATGCAACCAGCAGGACACGCAGTATTTCAGCGCTCAGATCATCCAGATCGCCCGAGGTCTGATGTTGTCGTCGCTCATTCTCAATGTCATTGCCATCGGCGTGGCATCAGCCGGAGTCCGATGCTGGACTGATAAACCGCACTGGACGGTCGCTGGGGTCGGAGGTCTTCTCATCTTCATCTCAGGGGTCCTCACCATCATCCCAGTGGGGTGGTACACTCACATCATGACCTCCATCTTCTCCGCATCCACCGATGTTCGTGTGGGATACTGCCTGGTGCTGGGCTTCATTGGAGGGATCATGGAGGTTCTCGGAGGATTAGTAATGTCCATCGGCTTGTGTCGGCGCTGTAGTGATCGGAAGCACGATGAAAGGCCGAGGACATTCGCTGTGAAGTCCACCCGCGGTCCATCTCCACCGCACAGAGACACGGTGCCCAGCGTCAGCAGCGCTAGCAGCGTCAGCAGCGTCCCGTATTACTCCAAACAAAGTGAGATGGACTTTGCACGGGCCAAGAGACAACAAGACAGCAGGCCAGCGAACAGTACAGCTTATAAAGCACGACCGTACGACACAGATTTGTGAAAGAACTAGCCTAACTTTTAATCTTATGAACAAACTGCATGCAAGCCGTTGTTTACCGCGTAAAAATCGCGATTATATCGATCAGATGAAATCAGTTTCTTTTTTTGATGACAGTTCTGTCTAGTGGTTATCCCTTAAATATATCAGAGTTATCAAGACATTTACTGTAAATTATTGTGGAAAAATACGTATTTTGTACACTGTAAATCTCAATTTTACAGTGTTGCCTCAGAAAATCTAGATAAGTTTACTTAGTAGGCTACATTCAAGTTTTAATAACTTTTCTGAGCAACTTTAACTAGATTTTTCTGAGGCAATAAGTTTGCAAGATTTTTTTTCCAAGTAACATTATCATATTGAAATTTACAATGCAAGTGCCTTATATTTTACAATGAAAAATGACGTTTTTCTAAGTAAATCTTAGACTCACTGTAAAATTTACAGTGAAACAGTAAAAGGAAGTGGCCTAAAGTTTATATAGTTGTTTATACATATTTTTATTGCAAGTCATGTGTTTTATGTTACATTTCAGGATGTTTAGTTCATGTTGAACATTAATTTAGTGTGTGTACTGTCTGTGTTTTGATATTGATTAACTGAAATTCATCACGTGACCTTTTGTTTTACCACCTGTTTTATCATGGATGTTATCGGTCATGTCAACTGCTATAGTATCTTAGCAGAAACTATGGATACCATCATAAATATTTTTCCTGGGTTTGAAGTTCTACTGAAGAGCACTAACACCATTAGTTTGGTTTTATACATTGCACTTTATATTGTGAGGCCCTCATCTTTGTAGTGGCAGTACCTTCAATGTCTTTTTGTAGTACTCTAGGCTATAACATGTAAATATGTAACTTATCAGGAACCTCTCGAGTTTGTACAGTTATACCAACTACAAAAAGCAAATACATTCTTCTGAAGGAAGCTAATGTTTGCACAACCACTGTTTGGTTTATATGTTTGCAGAAATGTATGTCACTGGTGTATATAGACTGATATGCAAAATATTTCTGTGGAAGTTTTTGTGAACCTTAATTTCATAATTGATGTCCACCCATCAAATTTAGGGCAAATGATTGATTTACCTGCATAAATACAATAAAAAATGAAGTTACAAACTGCTCATTTTGAACAAATGTCGAGTGCAACTTAATGCTTTTCTATAATAAATATGATCCTCTTCTTGCTGTTTTTAAAGGGGATTTTACATTATATTTTTAATATTTTTTTCTTTTTTTATGACCCTATATTTTATAGTATTTGAATGGACAGTAAGTGATATAACTCATCAGCATAATAAATATCTATTATTACTGACCATGTGTTGGCTTTCAGGAAGACTGCAAAGCAGTTATGAAACAAACAAACCAAAAAAAGGGAAAACTGAAACTGCCGAAGTGGAAAAAATGTATATCGTAAAAAAATTTAAACATTATTTGGCCCAATTATCAACTAAATGAATGAACTGTATGAATGAAATAAAAAGGCATATGTGTGTGAAACATTTTAAGACAATTTTGGACTAGGTGATTGAAACCAACATAGACAACTTACCACTGAACAAAAGTTTATGCAGATGAACTTTTGACCTGAAACCACATTGTTTCTCCAGTATAAACAACTTTTCTTTGAGACAACTTGCCCCAGTCTCTTCTACTTATCCCCTAGCCCTGCATACTGGTGTCCCAGGTTCGACTGAAACACAGCATGCGGTAAAAACCAGTTTTGTCTGTGTTTGAACCAGACATTCAACACCACACCCTTCAGATGCTAATCATATGGAACCACCTCCTCAAAGTTTCAGTATGTTTCTTCTTAAACAGCAGTCACACTTGACTCGCTTCAGAAGAGGACAGCAGCTCAATCCTCAGCCATGCGGACACCAGGGATCCTGATATTCGGCATGGTCCTGGCGCCCTGCGGATGGATCCTGGACCTGACCAGCACGGTCGCGCCCAACTGGCGGACCATCCACAACCTGGCAAATGAAGCTACGGATCTGGTGGTGGAACAGGGAATCTGGGACATCTGCAGGACCTTCACATCATCTAGATCCCAACAGTGCAACCAGCAAGGCAACGACCAAATTTATTTTAACAGCCAGATCATTCCGATCGCTAAAGGAATGATGGTCGCGTCGTTGATCGTAACAGTGCTCGGCCTGGTGGTGGCAACACCTGGAGTCAGATGCTGGAAGGACAGACCCAGATGGATACTGGCTTCTTTGGGTGGCCTCCTTATCTTCTGCTCTGGAGTCCTAACCATCATTCCCATTGCGTGGTACACTCATATCCTCACCAGTATCAATTCCACCTCCGTCAAAAGAGACCCAGCCAGACTGGATGACATTCGTGTGGGATACTGCATAATTTTGGGCTACATTGGAGGCATCATGGAGGTCCTCGGGGGTTTTGTGATGTTCCTCGGGATTTGCTCCTGCTGCAGTGGACGCAACCGTGGAGAAAAGCCTCGAACCAACACAACACAACGACAACGGCCGGTGGACAGACCAACGCCTCTGCCGAGGGTCAACATACCAAGAAGCTTCAGCAGGAACACTGAAAGCAGCGTGCCGTACTCGCAGAAGTCACTGGACGATGACCTGGACTTCCCAAGAGCCAAACCTCAAGACAGGGGATCCGTCAACACATCCTACACCGGAGGACCTTACGATGCTGATCTGTGAAATTACTAACTTACTCAGTACATACTGTGAATATTTTTTGAGCTATACCAACTGTTAAATACTTGATAGATGTTTGAACAACTGCACTCTTGAAAATTTAGGTTCTTTGTTGCCACTGATGGTTCCATTTAGAACCTTTAACGTTCTTGGAACCTTTCGATTGCACAAGGGTTCTTTATATTTAGATTTTTAGGGCTCTTTAGAAGAAGTGGTTTGTTTTTTTAAGAGTTTTCACTTAAAAGTTCCCAAATAGGTTCTTCTATGGTATCACTGCAAAAAAACAAAAAACAAAAAAAAAAACACTTTATTTTTAAGAGTGTAGATGAGCATATGTTACACTTGTTACACCAGTCTTTTTCTTACTTTTACAAGTATTTTGCATGTTTACAACAGTTACTTATTGTTGCACTTTTAAGCTAGGCAACATGAAGGTTTTAATTTTAGAGATGTAAACAGACAAATTGTAACTTCCTGTCGAAATATAAGGTTCGTAATGCAGGTTAAAATGAACTCATGCATCTTAAAGGAAGATATAAGCTTTCACAATAATACTGCAAGATTTGATTTTATAAAAATGAGCTCATTTGAACAATGAATTGTGCAATATTTTCTTTTGCTGTGGACAAACAACCTAAAGTTAGTCAGAGTTATCAGGGCTTTCTGTGATGCAGTTTAACTAGTAATACTAGTTGTTTCAATTTTATCTCCATTATGGGTCATGTTGGAATTGTCAGGTAATCCATGAGTCATGTGAACAATGAAGTGATAGACATGAAGTATATGTTGTAGTAAATACCTAGTTTTTGTTGTTATTTTGTTTTTACATTTAAACCTGTGACTATACATTATTTTCACATAACTACTTCCTGGCAAAGCATAATAAATGATCAGCTGCTTCTTGTAGGACAGTGAGCAGACAGCATACCTTCAGTCTGGAAGTACAAAACAAACTTACTTATTACACAACAAAACATAAAATGTATTGCAATAATAAATTAATAAAGTTAATCATTAACTAAAAGACAGATAATTATAAGTGCAGCAGTCCAAATGAGGTTAAATGGCCTTACACAATCCAGATAAAGGAAGTAGGGAGTAAATAAGATTATAATGACTTTATTTTACTGTAATTTCCATTGGGGTCAAGGTTTGTGTGGTTTCTAAACAGCAATCCATCATCTGTAATGCTTCTTCATTTTGTTTGTTTTTTGTATTAAAGTACTATTTATTAAAAGCAAAAACTGTTGTACATGTGTATTGACAACTACTGTTATAGAAAATCAAAAGACCTAAAGATATAAATATTAATAAGAAAACACTTTTAACTTTTAAGAAGAATGACTGTTGTAGACGATATACTTAATTATAACGATAACAATAATAATAATGGATATTGTGTACAAAAATGCACTTACCTTTGATTTATAATATAATATTTGAACATGAATGTGATGTTTATTATTGCATACATGCAATTATTATACATATATATATATATATATATATATATATATATATATATATTGATAAAGGAAACTAGGGGGATTAAAACAAAAGTATATAGCAAACTAAAAGTGAAATTAATTAATTTACATGGATAAAGATACCTTAATTAGGAAATGTTAGACAAAAAGGCCTTTTCATGTGGAAACAGCAAATATTGAAGTGCACCGAATCAGTCTGAAATATGATTGAGAAATAAAAGCAGACAAAAAAACAAATATCTTTATTCAAAAATACTGTACAGTCAGCTGAATGTGGACTTTAGGCCTCTACTAAACTAAATAAAAAAAGGGTACAATGCAGAGTTGTTGGGAAACTCCTAAAGTAAAACTAAACACAACCCATAAAAATGGCATGACTGTTTTCCATAAATGCTCGAAAAGGCTTATCAGTCCATGAAACTAGTCAGCTTTTAGTTACTCAAACTCATCAGTCAGGACTGAGCTAAATATAACTCCAGAAAAACAGCACTGAAATACTTGGCATGTTTCAGGAACCAGTCAATGCATGTTTAACGTGATTTACATGTATCTCCCCTGCAGGTACACCAACCCAAGACATGTTCAAGAATAATTCAAATGTGCTGCGGACTTCACGTTTTCCCCATACAATAGTTTTCAGTTAAATATTGAGTGCATTCAGTGCTACTTCAATATTTACATACAGTATGTACACCAGTAACATGAGATGAATATTATATATATATATATATATATATATATATATATTCATGCACATTTAAGTGCAAATTAAGTGTCATGGTGGAAACTTTATTTAATTGGAGTGTAAGTGCTTCATGTGTTGATGGTACTGTTTGAAGAGGGAAAGAAAGAGAGGGAGAAATGAGTGAGTTATCTCATTGTGATCATATTAGAGTTTAATTGAGTCATTGTGATATAGAACAACAAACCTATTTTATGGCACGCTGCCTTAAAACATGTTAAAGATGTGCTCTATTTCTTAACAGGGCTTCTTCAGCTGCCTTTTTTCTGTTAACAAAGTGATAAATTTGGTTTACAGACTTTTTCCGTCACTGCAAATCATGCAACATTGACTGAGTTATCTGCAAATTTTTCTTTCAGTTTCCTTAAAAATGCAAAAGTGTCAATGACATACAAAAGTGCGTACAATAAATCTTTTAATAAACATGCCAAATTTTTAGAAATTGATTCATAATGTATAGTTTGGAATAACCTTTTTTAACTTAATTACATTTAATGTAATTATACTGTAAATTTAAAAACTGTAATTACAGGTTAAATACATGTGAGTGTACAACTTAAAGCAATAGTTCACTCAAAAATGAAAACCTGCTGAAAATTTACTCACTCTCAGGCCATCCAAGATATAAATGAGCTTATATCACTTGCTCACCAATGGATCCTCTGCAGTGAATGGGTGCCGTCAGAATGAGAGTCCAAACAGCTGATAAAAACATCACAATAATCCACACTACTCCAGTCCATCAATTAACGTCTTGTGAAGTGAAAAGCGACGTGTTTGTAAGAAACAAATCCATCATTAAGGCTTTTTAATTCTCAACCATTGCTGCTTGCTAAAATATGAGTCCATAATAAATAATAAATTCCATCTCGTTTTTGTTGATCTGTGCATATTTCTTAACTGATTTAGATAAAATTACTTTTTCACTGGAGGAAGCGTTATGGATTATGGACTCATATTTGAAGTTAGAAATGCTGGATAATGATGGACTTGTGTCTTACAAACTCACAGCTTTTCACTTTACAAGACATTAATTAATGGACTAGAGTCATGTGGATTATTGTGATGTTTTTATCAGCTGTTTGGACTCTCATTCTGACGGCACCCATTCACTACAGTGGATCCATTGATGAGCAAGTGGTGTAATGCCAAATTTCTAGAGGGTTTAGAGATGATATACTCCCCATCATGATATATTTATGTTTTATGTTTTTTTCTTTAATTGATTTATTCACAATGAACAAATAAAAAAAATCCCCCAAAACATCAGGTGTATTCATTCAACTTTATGCATGAACTGCATTTTTTTAATGTAATCCTGAATAAATTAATAATAATTAAAAAAAATCCCAGTCTCACCTCTTCCTCGCTTTTTGCCTTTGCCGGAAAAAAGCCATCCCAAAGAGCAGGACGATAAAGCCAATGATGAAAGCCAGGACGCCGAGGGTGAGCGGAACAGACAGAGCGTCATTGATTGTTTCATTACAGGTGTCTCCAATGTAGCCCAGCTTACACTCACAGGTGGGCTGCCCATCCACCAGCACACATCTACCATATTTGCACATTATATCGTCACATGCAATCAGATGGCCAGACACGCCATTGTCATCACTGGCAGGAACAGACATGCTGAAGCCCTGAAGTGCAACAAGAAAACACACGCAAACTACATAAACAAATGCTGTTTGAAGAACAGAGAGCAAATCAGTCAGAGACAGCAAGGTGGTGGAGAGTGGGGTAAGATGTGCCACTTTTACAAAAGTCAGGCTCTAGGCAATTATGTATAATTGTTTTTTAGGATCTTTGTTTTTTAATGTAATTAGAAGAAAGTAGAAATATTGAAAGTCTGTAGAATTATGACTTAATTTAATTAATAATAAAAAAAATGGTTCAGTGACAACATTCCTCAGTTTAAGGGTAATGCATTAGCTGAATTAATAGACCTATAATATTTTATAATATTTGTAATATTATACAAATGTCTTCACTGTCACTTTTGATCAATTTAATGCACCCTTGCTGAATAAAAATATTTCTTTTGAAATAAATGTTAAAATATTTAAATTAACACAAAAATTTATATATTTAAATAAACATTATAAAAAGTTATAAACTATATACATATACATATTATAATAAATATAATTATTAAAATACAAATTTTAAATAGCACTTTATTTAAAATACATATTTTTTTAATAAATATTTCAATATTTATTTTATTAAACAAATATTTCTTTTGAAAAAAGAAATCTTTCAGACCCTAAAAGTATGTACTGTATGTGTATACAGTATATATCTAGTTTATACAACATACAATTTTAGATATAAATAAATTCTAAAAACCATTCATTCAACAGTTTTCAGAATAAAAATGTATCACTTTTCTCATATGTATGTCACATTCACACAGTTGCATGTAATGAACCCTGCATATATGTTTTCAATGGACAGCACAGTTTACCAACTGACACGTGGTTTAAAAAAAAAATCATCTCGATCATTTCTCGGTGAGAAAATAAATTATGAACAAATTCTTTAGAAAAAAACTCTATGAAATACAGACTAATTCTTTAGAAATCCTAACTGAATGTAAACTTTATCACTTTACACAAGCAAATATAGTTATTTTTCAGCAAGTTCTCCAAGCAAATGGAACCTAGACATCTGAAATACACAAGCCCCAACAAAACAGTTAGCTAACTGGCAATGAAAGTGTTCAGACAGCCTGTGAATTTGACGCCAGGTTACAGCCTTAAGGTGCACCCTTAAAATACTCCCTAAGGCAAAAGAACCACAGAAATAGAGTTTAAATCTACTCACCATTTTTTATGACAAACATACATTCAGAACTATGGCTGGAATGCAAAACTGTAAGGGTTTACCTGTGTACAAATGAGGAAAAGATGGTGACAGAGATGCCTTCAGATCAGATGAATGCATTGAGACAGAAAGAATAAAGCAATGTTCCCAAGCAGAAAAGAGACCCACCCATTCACCACAACACTCAGTGAAACTAAACTCCTGTCAGGTAACACATGGGCAAGGAGGAGTGAACTTTCAGCACAGGACAAATAAGGGCCATATGAGGATAGCACCGGAGTAACAATTTGAAGACATTTAAATCAGTGTAGGATTCGCCATACGGGAGCTGCTGACACAGCCCGATAAACAATCACATAGTTCCGGCGAGTGTCCAGTTCTCCACCCTCATTCAACGCCAGCAACGCCTAAAAACGTCACGTGAGGCCGGTTGGCAAATATGACGTAATATGTATGATCCTTAACGTAACATTTGTATTTTAATGCAGATATAGTTAAATAAAATTTCACAATGACACTGAAATTATTAAGTTACCACCCTCTCATAATCTTAAAACTGCGACTTGCTCACTACTCAGTCTCATTCGCTAATGAATCATTCAGACCGTTTTTGTCAATGTTTGTCAGCTCAAAACTGAAAAAAATAAATAAATAAAAAAAAATAGTAAACTCGATTTTTATGCCGAATCTAATAGGTACTGCTATGGTAATCATCTGAAAACGTGATTGAAAATGTATTTATGGAATAATGTAAAACATACATGGGTTAATTGATTTTAATAACCATAAAATGAGGTAGAATAAAACTATAAACGTGTGATATAGAGACATGCAGCATGGCACACTACAAATTGGAGACAGAACTGCAGGTTCATTGAGTCGGTTCTCCAGTTTAACTTATCGCGTCCAAATCCCTAGTGATCAGTTTTATGATGAATCTACAACTGTTACAATGACATGCTACAACCATCTCAAACGTGTTTAAAAATATATTATATTTAAGGAGTAATGTAATATGTGCCAATATAAATAGGTTAATTGATCCATAATGTCCGATTCATTCTGAAGAACCGATTCACACATTTATTATGCCTCCAGAGTCCGAATCGAAAATAGTCACCTTTGGTCGTGTTCGAGTTAAAGATCCCTTTGTTATTAAGATTATTGTGATAGAAGCCCATATAGAGTATTTGTTTTACTTTATATTGGATTCTCTCTGCTTTATCCAGGTGTAGATTTAATAATTTCTCTCTCCTATTTTTATTATTATTATTTTTATTTTTTTTTAAAGGGGAAGGCAGATCATGGAGTCATTATGCCCCTGACTGGTGACTACTTAAAAAAGGAACCTGAATTTAACCTATTTTATGTAAGCAATAAGGTACTCGAGGCCGTGCTGTATCGTGAATAAATCACGGCTGAAGGGTGTTGTTAGGCACGACGCGAAGCGGTATATTCACGATACAGCACGGCCTCGAGTACCTTATTGCTTTTATAAAACGGTTACCACACAATAAAAAATACTAAAACCCAAAATTTATGAATTGAAATGTTACTTTTTTGAAGCAAGTTCGTTAAATGTTGTCCCTTCCGCTAAAAAATTGTTACATCAACAGTAAACGGCAAGAGAATGTTCCGAACATGCCTCATCTAATGGAGCCAGTGGCGTATAGCGTCTGGGCATGCAGGGTATGCAGGTGCATATGGGCCCGGGTAGATTGGGGGCCCGCCGAGCCGAGGGGGAACTTTTAACTGAAACAAGGGAACGAATATAGAGCCCTGCACGGGCTTGGCCCTTGTCTGACAGCTTATCAGAATTCTCCTCCTAAGTCCGACCCGAGCCCGTGTCTTTTTTCTCTCTTCCCCTTTGCACAGCTGCTGTTGCAGCCATTAAAAAGTTCAGTTTTGGTTCTTAATACAAAGTGGTTATATTTCTGTTTCTGTTTTCTTTATTAAGTTCATTTAGAAACATGATTGGAACATTTTATGTTTGTTAAATTCAAGTTGTATTTATTTTTTAAAATACTGTATGCCAGCAAGTAGACAGTGAGTTGGAGTATATGTTTTGATCAGTTTACTTCTCGCCAAAACATTTATTTTGTATATAAAAAACTTTAAGATAAATAAAAAGACAAAATATAAAATCGTTTCTGTGCTAAAAGTGGAAGCTGAAGCATGGCTTGAAGAGACATGGAGGCGCTTATGATCACTTGCATTTTTTTTGTTAAGAGTGGAAAACAAAATACGTTTAATTTTTCCTCATAAAGGTAATATACATCATTCGGAGTTAAAATAATTTTATTTAAAAAATTTACATTATCAGCAAAATGTTTGCTTTTAAAATAAAGAAAACAAACAGGGTGGTCTTGATCTTGAGCAAGAAATACTTCACAAAACTGAACCAAATCTCATCAAATACTTGCCTCACTGACATGATAAACACGAGTTTGATACATAAAAACTTAACCAAATCACTAACATTTGTCACTGACATGATAAATATATTTATAGAATGCTATAAAATACTACTTTACAATGAAATAATTCAAATCAAATATTAAAAACTCTTTTATTAGCCTATGTAATAAAAAAAAAAAAGCATTTCTCTCTAAAGGCGCGTCCAATGAGGAGATATGAGGAGTCAGGATCGTCAAACTTAATACTATTTTATTTTTATTATTATTTTTTTTCTTTTGTTTTTTGGGCCGCTGTGCCAAGATTGTGTTTGCATGCAGTACAAATATACTACAGCGGCATTTTATTGTCACACTGAAAAATAACTAAATAAGATTAAAGTCGTAGGCCTACTAATTTAATAAAGTCAAAATTACGATAATAAAATCATATTATATTGTGCAATATTAATGTGAAAATTACACTCTGCAAAAAAAAAAAAAAAGTCTGTGGCATCCAACCCTTCTTAACACGAAAAACAGCAATAACACGTATAGATATTTTTGAAACTCTAATTGATCGATTTCATGAGACATTCGTTTGTATAAATTGTTCTGATTTTTTTCAATATGCATTCAAATATTTATTCATGTTTATTTCGTGATGCAAATATTAAAGAGGAAAATATCATTAATTCACATGCCGCTTGAACTGAGGCGAATGTGGTTACCTCACTACAAATAAAAGAGCGCAAAACACATTTATTGTTGCATTTGATCTTAAAATTTACAGAAAGATGAGACTTTGTGTTATAATAAAAAAAACACAACGCTTATTGCGATTATTGGGTGGCTTGTGTGCAATGAATGGACTTGAAAACGTTAGGCTAAATATTATTTCCAAGCATTTATACCGTAATTAAAACAGCTTGTGAATAGTCACGTAACGGTATTTATGTAAAAAATATACCATATACCAATAGACCATATCATTTGGGGGGGCCGTACAAATTTTTTGCATATGGGCCCGGGGCTGACTTGCTACGCCACTGAATGGAGCTTAAATAAAAACAGAGAATAGGAGCTCTTATCATCCGCTGTGTCATTTTTTTTTTTTAACATCATATATGATATTTTCTCACACACATACATCTGCTTATCTCTCAGCATGAGAAAAGGTCTGTTTTCCGTCTTTTAGTTTAAAACAGACCGATTCGCGGCACAGCGCGAGTTTGCAAGCGTCATTACAGTGTGAACTGATGGACATACAGAATCATACCTGAAACAGAAAACTAATAAATTCAGTAGGCTAATATTCCCTCCTCACTTCGGAAACTGTAGTCTTGCACACAGACGGGCGCCGCACACACATCAACACATCTCTGCGTGAGAAGCGTTTATTTAGACTGGGGAAGGGCGGGGTCTCAAAATTAAAGATGAAAGATGCAACATAATGCCAGCAGGGATTACTCATACTTCATTAAATAAATAGCAAACAGTTAATTCTGCCGAAATACATAATACATTAAACAGTTTTGATGCTATTGATTGTTTATGTTGCTAAGGGTGGTTGCTAAGGGTGTTGCTCAGTGATACACAGAACGGTTGGGTGAAGCGGTCATAGCTGTGCTGTATCGTGAATAAAACACAGCTGCTGACAAATTAGAATCGAGGAATGGAACTAACCGATTTATAAGAATATTTTAATAGAACATTTAAATAGAACATTCGAATTTTGTTCCACAAACGGTGACGACACAAAGACTGATTCACAGAAGCCTCTTCCTCTTGTCCAGGTACTGGTTCATGTTTCATATGGGGGATGGGGTGGAGTAACAGAGAAAGTATTGAAAGTAGGCCTGGGTTTGCATAACCAAACAAGACTTTTGTGTAGTGCATAGGAGGAGACTGAAGCCCAAGGAGGAACAGCAAGCTATTTAAAGAAGCAACTCAAATGACCAAGCAATAAAGACCTCAAAGCTTTGAATTTAAGAGTTATAGGAAACACACAACCATAAAACGAGAAAGACTGTAGAATTACAGAAGAACTGTAAATGTGTGATAGACAAATATTCATTGCACAACACAGGACTGCAGAACTGCTTCTTGCATATAAAAGTACATGTAGTTTCAGGCGATAATTAATTATAATTACTTTAATATTTCCAATAAAAACTAGACTTTGGTTTCACAATCCCATTAGGTTTCTGTTCAGGCATTAACCCTGCGGTTTCCTTTGTGAAATACTGTGTAAATATTTCTTGAGAATCCAAGTACCTGCTTGTTTCGACATCTGTGGCAAGTTTATATGCAACAAGCTCTTTTGTTGACAGACTTTGCAATGTTTAAACTACACCCCTTTCATGTTACAGTTTTATTTTTTAATTGAAATAAGTAGTGAACCACACCATATTTCTTGCAATATTAATCGTTTTATTAGTAATAAAAAGGAAAAGCATTAGCTGACAACAGGGGTGGTGACAGCTGGAGCAATTGGAGCCTACAGGAAAGAGAAAGAGTCATAAGATTGAATTCTGAAATCAACAATGTAAAAGAGAAAATTATCTTAATTCTCCATGACACTTTATAATTTTCTTCATCATCCCAAACCTCTATGACCATATTTCCTATGTGGAATGCAAAAATGAGAGGTTTAGCAGAATGTCCAGAATGCTCTTTTCCATACAATGAAAGTACAGGGCAAAAATGCACAAAACATTTGTATGAAAAATAATAATTTTCCACATTTCTGGATAACTAGATTATTATAAAAGTAAAAAGATTAACAAAAAATACAATTCACAATTAATTAGGATAAGACTAAAAAAAAGTGTTTACAAATATTTTAGATATTTACAATATTTACATAATGTTTTTAATTTAACTTGCAAACCTCATCCTATTTATTTGTGAAAGTTTAATTTTTATAATTTTCTCATTTATTTGTGGATCATAATCTATTCACCAGGAAATAAACAGCATAAAAAGAAAACAATTCTAATCCAATACCATTCACTGTCATTGTACAGTATGCAAAACAGCAGTGCAAACATTCAAAATCTCTTACTAAACTAAATGAAAGTACTAAATGAAAAAATATGATTTAGGCAAAAACAAGAAAAATGTACACCTTCATTCTGTTCAAAAGTTTTCACCCCCTTGCTCTTAATGCATCGTTTTCCTTCTGGAGCATCAGAGCGCGTATTAACCTTCTGTAATAGTTGCATATGAGTCCCTCAGTTGTCCTCAGGGTTAAAAGATGGATCTCAAAATCATACAGTCATTGTTGGAAAGGGTACACAAAAATGCTGAAAAACCACAGAATGTGTGGGACCTGAAGGATTTTTCTGAAGAACAGTGGGCAGTTTAACTGTTCAGGACAAACAAGGGACTCATGAACAACTATCACTGAACAACAAAAAAACACCGCTGTGGATCATTCAGGTAACAACACAGTATTAAGAATCAAGTGTATTTAAACTTCTGAACGGGGTCATTTTTATAAATTCAACAATTATTTTTTCTTGTGGATTTCTTACTCAGGTCAGTACTACATAAACAACATGCATTTTGTATGATCCTTCTTATTTTGGTAAAATAATTAACATTTTGCAGATTCTGCAAGGTGTATGTTAAATTTTGACTTCAACTGTAAATATATAACTAGTATAGAAACCTTATCGTACCTCTTCAGGATCGTACAACTCATTAGCAAAGTTTTGAGAGCAAGTTATCCGCTCTTCCACGTCAGTCACAAGTATTTCTTTTTCAATGGACTCTTCCCTCGCTGCTTGTGCCCTTCTGCAATTATAATCGGGGGACTGTATGACATACAAGTAGGTGCTTCATAAAATCAACATCTATTATATTTAAGAAATGATAAACCTCCTCCTGAGGATGACAGCGGCCATCAGAGCACCTCCAAAGAGAAAGGTGAGTGTGAGCGCGAGCGCAGTGCTGCTGGAGGTGGCGTTCTGACACAGATCCCCGCTGTATCCCTCCTCATATTCACACGCCGGCTCACCCTCCAAACTCACACACGTCCCGTGACCGCTGCAGCGCTCCGCTTTACACGACTCGCTGCCCACCTTCTGCACCGCAGCACTGCCAGACGGCAGACGGTTTGATGTGGATTGTGGAGCGCCAGGTCTAAATTTGGATTTGACACCTGGTTTGATTTTCACACTGCCACCTGTCAACAAGCAGGACATTATTTAGGTGTGCAAACAGCTGATTAAAAACCTCACAATAATCCACAAGTAATTCACACCACTACAGACCATCAATTAACACCTAGTGAAGAGAAAAGCTGTGTGTAAGAAACAAATCCATCAAGACGTTTTAAACTTCAAATCTTAATCCATAATAAAGCTTCCTCCAGTGAAAAAGTCATCTGGTCTCAATCAGGTGAGAAATATGCATAGACCAAACAAGTTTACAAGGCAAAACAGTCCTAAAAAGCTCTAAACAAATATGCGGGTGGATTGTAATGTGAGAGACAACAGGAGATGGACTTTTTCACTGGAGGAAGTGTTATTGTTGAAACGTCTTAATGGATTTGTTTATTATAAACACAGCTTTTGGCTTCACAAGACATTGATGGACTGGAGTGGTGTGGATTACTGGTGTCTATTGTAATGTTTTTATCAGCAGTTTGGACTCTCATTCTGACGGCACCCATTCACTGCAGAGGATCCATTGGTGAGCAAATAATGTAATGCTACATTTCTCCAAATCTGATGAAGAAACAAATTGGATGGACTGAGGGAGAGTAAATTAATAGCAGATTTTCATTTTTGGGTAAATTATTCCTTTAAGCCAAAAATGGATTTGTCTGTCACTGCTAGCAATGCCCTAGAAATATTGCAAAATAGGAAATGGACAATAACAGTCATTCAGGAGAATGAAGAATCACTCACACTCCTCATCTGAGCTGTCCTGACAGTCTGGGATCTGGTCGCAGAACTTGGCTGCAGGGATGCACTTGAGGCCGTCCCTGCACGCTGCACTGTACTGCCCGTGGGACACTTGAGGTTGGAGACGCATTTGGTTTTGTTCACAGAGAGGTAGTCCTGCGCACAGCGACACGAGCGCCCACCTGGATACGGCAGACACAGGTGACTGCAGCCCCCGTTGTTTTCAGAACAGACATTGGTTCCTGGTCACGGAAAGAAAAGCAGAAAAAAATCAAATGTTATATACACAATTTGACAAGAATAACTTAGTTTAGGGAGAATTACAGTACAGTTCACTCTGGCACCTGTTTAGATTAATATACTAGCTTACTCAGTGAAACCTTTATGTATTAAAAAAAAAAAAAACTTTGATAAAAAGATACATGCACTTTTTAAAAAAAATCTTATTAAATCCAAAAAAAAAAGATCAGTGACAGAATGATAAAAATAAGTAAATGCATACATAACATTTTTTTTTTGTAAAATAAGAAAATAAGAGTTACAAACAAACAAATAAATGTGCATATAAAACAAATAAAAATGTTAAAATAAGAAAAAGAAAGATTAAGTTAGATATGTACAATAAAAACACATAATAAATATAGAAAAAATATAATAAAATAAAATAGTTAACCAAATAAGTAGATCAAATAAAACACGAACAAATAATCAAACGAATAAATGAATAAACAAACAAATACAATAAAGTAAAATATGAAAATTAAGCAAGAATATAAGACAGAAATAATAGAAAATGAGGCAAAGATGACAAAACAAGTAATACAAAAATAAAATAGAAAAACAAAAGAACAAAGTTAAAAAAATATGGAAAAAAATAATCAGATTAACATTTAAATCTTTTAATTCAACTATGTAAAATTAACTTCGACCAATCAAATTTCGTTTATTAAAATAAATAAATAAAATCTATGGAAGCAGAATAATGACTTTAGTTTTTGAAACATAAAGCATGCTGAATTCCACAAATAAAAAAAAAAGATGCATTGCAATTAACAGTGCTTGCATTTTAATGCCTTGTATTTCCAGGGCTTGCATTTTTAGGTCCTGAAATATAACATAGTTGTTTATTTAAGCTGTGAATATTTCAATTCAAAATATTTCACACACATTAAAAATTCAATAATTCATATTCACCTTCCAGAATTCACTTCCAAAATATTCAATCTGTTTAAAAATATGTATAATATTCGACAGGCAAATTTTGGTCATTTTATTTCACTTTCCAAATTCGCTGCTACAAATTCAGTGGTTAAAAATTCAGCGGTGCACATCCGGGACCCGCAGGAATAGCAGTAGAGCACCGTTGCATGATCTCCAGCTGATGTCAGCCGCTCACCAGCAGGTGGCGCAAGCGGCTGTTGATGAAGGCCATATGTGGATCAAGTCATTCATTCACAAAAACTGATTTGCAGAAATGGAGCACGCGCTAAGTATAAGTTTTGATTATCGCGGCCAGTATAAACATGTGGAAACGCTGATTGTGTGTATGTTTAATTCAACAGCTTCGCTGTTTCCCATAGCCTGCATGTAAACAGCTTTCTCTACCACAAAGGAGATCATAATGCTGTTTTACCAAACTCTGAAGTACAGAAATAACGTTACATCTGAGGAAGACATATATTGCTTTCGGTTGCTTAGTTTCTGTAACTTTGTATCATGGCTTGTGTGACGCTGTGCTGTAATACTGGGGTTCCCCTCATATGTCACACTCCAGGATTCCCCAATGACGCATCACTATGGAATTACTTTTGTGCCAATAAAAATGAACGTAATTTTACAAGAAACTTACGAAAATATAAGCTGAAACTGAATAAAATGTCTTTGAAACTGAAAAAAAAAAAAAAATCGCAGGCAAAATCTTTGACTTCGTTTTTAATACACTGCATGTTTTGCTATCTGTTTTCTCCTCTTTCTTTCACTGATCTGTATTTACAAATACGCTTCCAGAGTTTTCATTTACGCTTCGGATGTTTTCGTTTACGCTCCTGAAGTTTTCGTTTACGTTTCTGAGTTTTCGTTCTTCATTCTGACACAAATCTCTCGTGGGGGCGGGGCTAGCAGTGGTGTGTTCTCATTGGCTACTGAGTTTTTGATCGACAGCTTCTTGACCTGGAAGTGAAGACGTCAGTATTGTGTTTATATGTGTGGACGTGAGAGTCTGTAAGCGCGACTTCTTGTTTCATTTTAGTGATATAAAAATAGGAGTTTTGTTTTTTTAATTTTATCTGTATTTATCTTCTGCTACTACTCTGTTAACATAAGCTTTTAGGAGCGCGATCAAACGCGAGAGAAAATGAAGGTCTATTGAGGTTTAATTGTACATTAAAGTACTCTATATAATCCTGATAATATTGTATAATCTCTAAAGTTTTCGGATAATGTTTATTCCTGATGATTATTTTGCATTGTAGGGTCTAATTAGGTTGTGCTGTTATAATTTAAAGAGAATACTAGTACCATATATGTGTGTGGTATTTATTATTTTATTTAGTTAACATTATCATCTACCATTTAAAATTGGAAATACATTTTTTAACAATCATCAACTCTTTTAATTGTGACTTTTATAAACCAGTTGAATGAATGTAATTGAAAATATAAATTAATTCAAATAAATTTACATTCTTTATTGTTACTACAGCATATACACAAGTAACAAAGTGAAAGTCTTGGATGCAGTCATGTTGTGACAGGAAAGACCAGGATCCAAAAAAGACACACTGCATAGTATACATGTAATGCACAGTATTCTCATAATATACAGTACTATACAAAATGCACAAGTACATAATATGCAGAATATTTTTAAGGTACATAATGTTCATATATGTTTTAAATGATCCAATGATCCTTTGAACAGTTCCTGTTACAATATAAGTAACAAAACAGTGAATGAGTATGTTATGTAATGGAGTGCAATATCAGTTTTTACAGGGATAGTCCATCCAAAAAAAAAAGAAAAAGAAAGAAATCTTCATGCAATTACAGATGTATATGACTTTCTTTCTTCACATAAACACAAAGATTTCTAAGAAAATAATCCATCTCTGTGAATCCACATAACACAAGTGGATTGTAACCCATGCACGTATGACAGTTGATTGCAAGTGATTGCTGATAGTCAAAACAGTTTAAATTATAGTGTTTTTCTTATCTGTTTCACTTCAAAAGACACTGATTCAGCCACTGGGGTCAGATGGATTACTGTATCTTTAGGACTCATAGAGAAGAATTATTTTCCTAAAAATCTTAATTTGTGTTTATCTGTAGAAAGAAAGTAATATGCATCTGGGTGAGTAAAAGATGAGAGAATTTTTATTTTGGGGTGAACTATCCCCTTAACAATCATATGCTGTTGCTTTGCTAATCCAAGATCAGCATAGACTAATAAGAATAAAGTACAGCCTCTTGTGTACTTGTGAATTGTGTGTGTTTTAATCTAGAACTCCAAAGAAATTAAAATATTTGGAGAATATCAGGTGTCTGAATATCAAGATCCCAGTCATTCAAAAGTGATGTGTCTGAACAAAATAAGAATCTTGTCTAATGGGGCAATGGATCTCTGGTTCTCCCACTGCATCCTCTGAGTCAGCATCAGAAGTTTGCTTATGGAAAAGTTGCTTCACTCCCTGGAAAATGAGAAAGGAGATGTATTATAATAAACTGCTTTTGTACCACATAACAAATTTCATACTTCAAATATTTCAAACAAATTAACAAATAAAATACTGTAAAATCGCCTTAAAATACTAATATATACATACTAGTATTTTAACATGATTTTACAGTACTAAATACCACAAAATTATGCAACATTTAACATCTGTAATACTGTTGTGTAACCATTAGATGGCTGTATAACCCTATATATAATTGTATATCTATGATTGTGTATTCCCTAATTGCTTCAGTCATAATCACTTGCATGTATTAGGTTTTGCATGTGGACATATATTTAGGCATTATTAAAGACTACTTTTTGTCAAAGATTTTTTCCCCCCGAAATGTTCATCTGAAATGACAATTTTTGCATTATTATTACAGTCAAATCTGGACAGAAAAAGCATTTTGTTACTCATACTAGATATATATAATAGCTTGATCAGTCACATGAAAGTAATCAGAATAAATATAGACTCTGTGACCAGGGAGATATTTCAAAATATATAATTGAGTGTTCACATATCATGAACAGAGACAAGGTCTGTGGTCAAGACGTGTCTCTCCTCCTCCACAAATCAATCACCAATTGACAAATTCATGTTCAAAAAGCTTTATTAGCATGGTAAAAAGGCTTTATATTGGCAAAGTTGACAGCGCTCTGGGCAGCGAATCAGCCAGTGATTGACAGCGCTCTTGTAAAATGGCATCGGTCATCGACCGTACATTTAGTACTGTACAGTACTCTATCACCGTGTCCTAACTACACGCGACGTGACGCAACGCCGCGACACGCGATAAAAGGTATCTTTTCCATGTTATCGCAGTTTTTGTCCTAACTAGCCGCGACGGCGACACGCGAAATTTCTAGTTTAGAAATGGTTTCTATGTGGATATGGTCTAATCGAACCAAATATGCTATAACTGAAGACAGTAACTGTATGTAGATAACCAGGTCCTGTAGCGATTGGGCTAAATCAAGACAACTTACCCGGAGTATCCAGTATCCTGATAATGATGGTGATATCATTCATCTGTGCTATTCCTAAGAAATCATCTTAACAGTGTAATGTTAGTGTAGCAGCAGATAAATACTGATAACACAAAAATAAAAAAAACTCCTATCTTTATATCACTAAAATGAAACAACAAGCCATGCTTACAGACTCTCACGTCCACACATGTAAACATAACACTGACGTCTTCACTTCCAGGTCAAGAAGCTGTCGATCAAAAACTCAAAATATGTTTGGATAATGTGTTCTTATGGCATTCCAAAAAAAAAAAAATACATGTGGAAAAAAATAATTCTCTGCGGCCATTTCAAGAGCAAAATTGTTTAAGACATGCTTTTTTTGGGCGTTAAATAATGGCACAAATACCAGTAAATTGACGAGCGCATACGTTAGTAAATCTCGTTGCGTGATTCAACTGAATACTCTCCTCCCATAAATTTTGCGTCTGAAAGGGAAACTCCTACAAATGCATATTCAATAAGGTCAGGCGCAAAAATAACTGCATCCACGCCTTTTCAGCGCCAAGTCGTCACAGTACTGTTGGGATTTACTAAAGACGCACAGTTTTAACGCCAAAAGACGGTTTGCGCTGGCGCAAGCATTTAGTAAAACTGGCCCTTAGTAACGTGTACACTATGTATTCTCACTTTGAGGTCGAACGGCTGTCCAGGTCTCTTGAGAAGAACCTTTGTTTTGCTTGCCCTCTTGTAGCATTTCATATTACCCTTATGTTTTCTCCATCCAGTGTTGCTAAGCCTATGCATCTGAGCTTCTCATCAGTCCAATATAGTCTGTCAGTTAAAACGTCCACAGTCACGCTGACGGGCCGGTTGAGACCGCGACTGACCACCACCTTCCTGTCTGAGCCGTCCATGCCAGAGCGCTCGATCTGTACCTGACCTCCAATCTCTGACCAGAACATTATCCTGCAGACAATATCTGGAAACATTCATCTGCATCCATTCACTGAGACTGAAAAACGTATGTAATAGCACCAACTCGTAAAGGTGTTTCTTACCCTTTCTGAGGCAGCAGCACAAGCGAACAAGGCCGATGCAAATCCTTATCCACAACTACAATGTAGTTTCGTGGCTTTACAATACTGCTGGTCAGTCGCACAGCTAGAATCTGCCCAGCAACACCATCGACCCAGTAAAGGTTCCTTCCCATCCAGTCAATAGCAATGGAGTCTGATTTCACACCTGAACGTGCAAAATTATTTTGGTTAGGGCAGGGACTCCCAAACTTTTTTGTAAGCTGAAGACTTTGGCCTAAAATACTTACCATATTTTTTGGAATATAATTTGCATTTCTGTTTTAAACCTATGTTCCAAAGCAACTAACAAAATGCATTTAACATCAAGCAAATGTTATTTATAATAGAGGCCACAATAACTTGTGTTTGTTTTATACTTATAATTTTTTATTCACACCACAAACTTTACTACAAAAAAACAAAAAAAAACAAACAAAAAAAACAAAAAAAAACACCACCACACAACTTTAAATTGAATGGTATTCAGAACAGAATATGTTTATAGTATGCTTTAACATTCCATTTTATTTACTGAACGTAATGTGAATTATACACTGATACAACTTATTATTTTTTTTTCTTTCACCAATGCAATTCTGACCTGGTGCAACTTATTTTATTTTTTTTATTTTTCAGAAAATATGGTACTTTAAGAACCGTCTGAGATTTTAAGGCAATATTTCAACATTATATGTGAATAATTTAACATTCACATATAATATTGACAGTTCTCTGATGTTAATGGTGACATGACATGCAGGTCCACATTTTTTATTTATTTATTTTTTCAGTAAAATGTCAATGTTTTTATTTTAAAATTATTTTAATTTTACATTTTTGTGACTTTGTTTATTAATTTATTTGTTTGACCCAGCAGAATTGGTCATATTTCCATGTGTCATTTTGATGTGTTCCAATCATTCCATCACAGAACCAAAAAAACAAAAACAAAAAAAAAAAAAAACAAAAAAAAAAAAGTGTTGAAATAGAATCAATATATATAGGCTGCTGCAAATTTCATATGGATGAACAAGTTTTTCCAGTCTAGTTCTCATGAGAGCACCTGGAGATTTGGTTCTCACACTGCACATGTCTAAAAAAAAAAAAAAAAAAAAAAAAAAACAATACTATTAATAGAGTACAATACTACTAAGAATAATACTGTTGAATTGAAAGTATAGTCTATGTACATTTCCACTATTTTCAGAATTTCCTTTGAACCCAGAATCATAAGCAAAGTGGATCAGACTTTATAGTGATGATCAAAAGTTTGGCTATGTGAGGGTAGCTAGCTGCTATAGACTGATACCTGCTGTCTTGCAGCTGCGTCCATCTGGCTCCACCATAAATTCAGGGTGGCACTGACACAGGTAGGAGCCCAGCCTGTTGAGACATTTATGACTGCAGGCAGTGGGTTGAATCTCTTTATATTCATCTATGTCATTGCAGGTTAAACCATCAGACTGAAGCCAATCTTACAGCCACATCTCTGGAAACACAAGAGAATATTTGAACTCAGAGCTGTTTGTGTTCCACTAAATCTTGCAAAAATCTAAAATATAAATTTGGTTTGATTCATGATGTGGGTTTTGGCTGATACACTGGGTATTATAAAGCTTTTCTATAAAGCAATAAATGAATGTTTGACCGCTCCATGTGGAGTGTTGATGCAGTAGTGCTGGCATGATGGGCTGCTGGGACTGGTGCAGTTGTTCTTCAGACACCCCCGACCCTCATCAGAACCATCTGCACAGTCAGATGCCCTGTTGCACACCAGATCTGGATCCACACACTCCCCACTTCCACACCGGAACAAGTGTGTTGGGCATTTCAGTTGACCACCTACGAAACAAGCAATGTGTTTACCCTTTAGTATTATTAAACAGATTCTGGTATGGAATTTAGAATTGATTTCAGATGTCCACTCACATCCAGATTCATCACTCTCATCTTTGCAGTCCTTTACGCCATCACACCTCCACATTGTTGCAATGCATTGAGTTTTAGATGCACATGACCACTGGAACTCTTCACACTTCAGTGGAGACACCTTGCAGTTCTACACAGGAAGAGAAGAGGTTGTTTCACTGCATGGCACGATGGATAACTTTCGATCATATTGAACCTTCTGAATACGTCTACTTGCATGTCTACTTTGTTTGAAACACACTTGGATTAGAGGCACTACACAAAACTGCAAAAACAACAGATGGAAAAAAACCAAACAAAACAAAAAAA
Organism: Tor tambroides; assembly: GCA_021397915.2. Classification (NCBI taxonomy): domain Eukaryota; kingdom Metazoa; phylum Chordata; class Actinopteri; order Cypriniformes; family Cyprinidae; genus Tor; species Tor tambroides. Next base: position 12,822 of record JAFVLL020009571.1, on the reverse strand, counting down.
AACAACAACAAATACAACACTACAAACATAACGCAAACACCAACATCACCAAACAATAAACCACCGACACCAAACAAAACACCACAAACACACCAACACACACACAAAAAAAATTAAATAAAAACCACACACACACCACAACAAACTAAACAAAAATACCAACACACTACACCACAAACAAACACACCAACAAAACATGCAAACACCACAACACTCCACAAACAAAACAAAAATACCAATACACTACATGCACCAAACAAACACCACAAACAAAAACACCTCCACAAACACCAAACACACCACAAACAAAAACACCACCACATGGACTAAAACACAAAACACCACCACACCAGAAACACCACAAGCACCAAACACCACAAACAAAACACCAACACCACACCAGACAAAAACACAAGCACCAGACAAACACCACACACTCCAAACACCAAACAAAAAACCACCACAAATACTAACAACTATCACATCACATACAAACAATACAACACACGTATCAAACAAAAACCCCACAAAACCACCACTACACCAAAGACTAAACAAAAACATGACAAACACCAAATTAAAAAATGTACACACCACAAAAAAAAAAACCCAACAAACAAAACCACCACAAACACCAAAACACCACATCAAAAACAAACACCACAAAACAACAAACAAAATACCACAAACGCAAATGCCACACACAAAACAAAATGACAACAACAACAGTAGTAGGTTCTTCTAGAACAAGCAGATAAGCAGATCCTCACCCTCTCATCAGACCCATCACTGCAGTCCTGGTCTCCATCACAGAACCATTCTTTCAGCAAACACTCATGCGTGTGGGGGCAGCACTGCTCCACAGAACAGTGTGGAGGTTGAGGACAGCCCTTCTCATCTGAGTGATCACGACAGTCAGCATGCCCATCACAGCGGAGGGCCAGCGCCACACACTGACCGTTACTGCACTGGAACCGATCACTGGAACAGGGCTCTACCACTGCAGGATGAACAGCCCAAGTTAAGCCAAAATTAAAACAAAATTAAACAAAATAAATAAAATGTTGCATTGTATTAAATGTGACAATTTAAGCAAAAGTAGGTATAATCTACAATTGCACTTTGCTCGTTTCATGCAAGATGCCAGACTGCACTTCTATCCCTTGCATTCATCAAATGTGATGTTTTGTACTTTAAACAAAGCCTATCTTTATGAATTACTGAGTATGTTTCCATCTACAGTTACGAATTAAACGTATGTACAAAATTGGAAGAAAAAAACAAACAAACAAAAAAAAACACGCATAAAACATTTGCGAATAAAGCACTGTTTCCATCCAGTGAGTTGAAGAAAACAAAATCGTCACTTCCTGATTAAGTTGCGCTAAATAATCACGAAGAAACATTACATTTGCTACAGTAGGAGAAGGCACTGAAGCTCGTAATGTAGCGCACAGACGAAATGCGGTCATGTTATCTTATTTTTGGAGCCTGCTGTTTAGGAGTGCAGTTATGGGAGTTAATTATAACGAAGCACTTTGAGAAGCCTTTGCTAAAGCATTTTAGAATGACAAAACTAGCATTACAGATGCTGTGCAATGAGATCGGTCCATTGATTGGTCCAGTTTTATGCCATCCCATTGCAAAGTCACATGTCTTTTTTCGATGCACATTAAGGAATTTACTCGATAAAAGGGTTTCCATTGTAGTTTATGAGCACGTTTTTTTTTTTTTTTAACCAGATAATAGTTTTATCCAACTTAGTTGGGTGCATAAGTTTTGTAGGTGCATTTTTACAATTTATGCACATCTTGGTGTTTCATCCATGGTTTAAGTGATATCCAAAAATACACATAAAAATAGGTGGATGGAAACATAGCTACTGTTAGGGTCTTGTTTAAGGGCAAAGCCTTGATGGATCAAGATTAACTAATAGTCATTCTTGGGACTAAACCCAGATCCTTATCCATTAACTTACTACCATGAACACTTCATGCCTTTGACCTACCACAGTTGGCTTTATCAGTGCCATCTGCACAGTCTCTCTCTCCATCACAGAGGAAGGTTTCAGGAACGCAGCGGGTTTTGTTGTCACACGGGTGCCTGCATTCCTCTGAGAGCTTCATGCAGTTGATTTCATCAGACCGGTCCTGACACTGAGGTGTGCCGTCACACACAAGCTTCATGTCAATACACTTCCTGCCATGAGCGCATTGGAACTGGCCTAGAGGGTTGAATTAATAAAATACATGAATTTGGTGAGTTTAATTCTTTATTACATAAGAACAAACTGTATTTCTACAGTAAAGTGTACCTTTTTTACATTTACGCTCACAGTTCCTCTCATCAGATCCATCTTTGCAGTCTTTCTCCCCGTCACACACATGGCTGTACAGGACACACTCTTTCCCCATCTCTACAAGGTTTGGATCCCAAGGGACATTTCAGAGGTAATGTAACACTTGTAACCACATGACCAATGTCTGAAATAGGAAAATCAATTGGAAAGACTTGACTGACAAAGTTGAAATTAAATATAAATAGCTCACCAAAACTCTCACTCATACATGATTTTTTCCATTGAAAATACTAAAATTTAAAAGTTATTAAAATCAATTAAATTTAAGTTTAAAATAAAATTTAATTTAAAGCATGCATGGTGTAAATTGTGGAATTACAGCAGTTCTTTTCATCTGAACCGTCTCTACAGTCTGGTTTTCCCATCACAGAGCAGCTGGCTAGTCAGGCACACCCTCTTCCGGTCGCAAAGCAAAGCACAGGTGGGGCACTGTTTCTCATCCGACCCGTCAGCGCATTGTGGCTGACCGTCACACAGCAGGGTTCTCTCAACACACTTCCGTCTGTCCTTGCACAGAAACTGGCCTGATTGGAGTACAGAGTCATATGGGGCGCCGTTTGTAAAGCGACTCACGCTGAAAATAACAGCAACATTTTGTCACATTTAGCTTCAAACTATGTTTAAAAAACTGGTATGAGTTTTTGACGGTCACTTTTTAGCACATTTAAAAACAATATTTGTCAACTTAGGGATATTTTAAATAGTTAAATCTAAATGTTAAATGTTAAATCTAAATGCTAAATCTAAATGTTAAATCTAAATCTAAATGTTAAATCTAAATGTTAAATCTAAATGTTAAATCTAAATCTAAATGTTAAATCTAAATGTTGAATCTAAATGTTAAATCTAAATCTAAATGTTAAATCTAAATGTTTAATCTAAATCTAAATGTTGAATCTAAATGTTAAATATAAATCTAACAAATAAATCTAAATCTAAATGTTGAATTCAAACAGTTAAATCTAAATCTAAATGTTGAATCTAAATGTTAAATCTAAATCTAAATCTAAATGTTGAATCTAAATGTTTCGGGGGAAACTAAATATTTAACTAATATGCAAATTAAAAATGCCGGTAACCGGAAGTGCCAAAATAAAAGCTCGAGGGAGGTCAGTGTGTTTATAGCATGGTTTATAGTGTCAAATAACGAATAAAAACCATCTCATCCGAGGAAGCGGACTTTGGACATGGATTATCATGATAATAACTACCTAAAATAATAAACATGTTTGGAGAAACTGTATTTGAAGAGTAGGCTAGTGTCACTTCTATGAAAAGTGCGGACTTATGACCTGTAGCCATAATAGCCAGCCACGAGGGGGCTCACTTTGACTGAATGTCAACTCGTCACTCTCTGTCATGTTCGCCCCGGACCAGGTACGATGCGTTCAAAAATGTCCAACGAAACGGCGTTAGCCGAGAGGCATCGGCAGAGCCGTCATGGCGGCTATTCAAAATGTTTCTAACGTTACAACGACAACGGTTTTTATTCGTTATTTGACACTATAAACCATGCTATAAACACACACTGATTTCCTCCTTTAGCTTTTATTTTTGGCACTTCCGGTTACCGGCATTTTTAATTTGCATATTAGTTAAATATTTAGTTTCCCCCGAAACATTTAGATTCAACATTTAGATTTAGATTTAACATTTAGATTTAGATTTAACATTTAGATTCAACATTTAGATTCAACATTTAGATTTAGATTAAACATTTAGATTTAACATTTAGATTTAGATTTAACATTTAGATTCAACATTTAGATTTAACATTTAGATTTAGATTTAACATTTAGATTTAACATTTAGATTTAACATTTAGATTTAGATTTAACATTTAGATTTAGCATTTAGATTTAACATTTAACATTTAGATTTAACTATTTAAAATATCCCTAAGTTGACAAATATTGTTTTTAAATGTGCTAAAAAGTGACCGTCAAAAACTCATACCAGTTTTTTAAACATAGTTTGAAGCTAAATGTGACAAAATGTTGCTGTTATTTTCAGCGTGAGTCGCTTTACAAACGGCGCCCCATAGAGTCATCATATTGTCAATTCCGAATTGACTTTTAAATATAACATTTAAGAAAAGGACAAATTCCATCTGTTACCTGGATCTGGACATGAATATATGCAAAACTGCTCATCGGCTCCACTGGGACAGTCTGTCTTTCCATCACACAGCTGGGATTGTGTGATGCATCTTGAGGTTTCATGGCAAAATACAAAAGGGCTAAAGCAGACTGGCTGGTCTGTGGTGGATGGGCCAGTAATAGGAGCTACAAAACAAATCAATGAGTGCATTTAATGTCTGTATTTTATTTATACACATATACATACACACACACACACATATATATATATATATATATATATATATATATATATATATATATATATATATATATATATATATATATATATATATATATAGTGCCTTGCAGAAGTATTCAAACCCCTTCATTTTTTTCACGTTTTGTTATGTTGCAGCCTTATGTTAAACTGCATTAAATTACTTTTTTCCCACATCAATCTACACTCCATACACCATAATGGAAAAGCAAAAACAGAACTGTCACAACTTTGTAAATTTATAAAAAAAAATTAAAAATCTGAAATAAGTACATTGCATAAGTATTCAAACCCTTAACTCAGCACTTAGCTGAAGCACCTTTATAGCCTCAAGGCTTTTTTGTTTGATCCGACAAGCTTTGCTTATCAGCATTTTGCAATTATCTGCCATTCTTCTCCTCACCTCTTCACCTCTCAAGCTCTGTCGGGTTAGGTGGGGGCAGATGCACATTTTCAGGTTTCTCCAGAAATGTTTGATTGGGTTCAAGGCCAGGCTGTGGCTGGGCCACTCAATGACATTCACAGAGTTGTTTATAAGCCACTCTTGCTGTGTGCTTAGGGTCATTGTCCTGTTGGAAGGTAAACCTTCTGCCCAGTCTGAGGTTCTGAATGCTCTGGACTGGGTTTTCATTAAGGCTATCTCTATATTTTGGTGTATGGAGCTTGTCTTCTACTCTGATGAGTCCCTCAGTTCCTGCCGCTGAAGAACAGCCCCACAGCATGAGGCTGCTACCAGCACACTTTACTTTTTGGATGGTGCTCTGCAGGTGATGAGCAGAGCTAGTTTCCTTCAAACATGATGCTTAGAATTGAGGTTCATCGGACCAGAGAATCTTGTTTCTCAGAGTCTGAGGGTCCTTTAGGCACTTTTTTGCAAATTCCAAGTGGGTTTTTGTGTCTTCACTGAGGAGAAGATTGAGTCTGGCCACACTGACATAAAGCCCAGATTGGTGGAGTGTTGCAGTGATGTTTGTCCTTCTGTAGGTTTCTCCCATCTGCATATATGATCATGGAGCTCAACTAGAGTGACCATCAGCTTCTTGGTCACGAGTCTAGACAAGGCCCTTCTCCATCAGTTGCTCAGTTTGGCCAGGAGGCCAGCTCTAGGAAGAGTCCTAGTTGTTTCAAACGTCTTCCATTATGGAAAATGAAGGCTCCACGATTCTGTGAACCTTCAATGCAGCAGAATTTTTTCTGAACTCTTCCCCAGACGTGTGGCTTGACGCAAACCTGTTTTTGAGCTCTACAGGCAGTTCTTTTAACCTCAGGGCTTGGTTTTTGCTCTGATATGCATTTTCAGCTGTTAGACCTTTTATTAAGATGTGTGTGCCATTCCAAATCATACCCATTCAATTGAATTTGACATAGGTTAACTTCACTCAAAGTGTAGTAACATCTACAAGCAATATGAATGCTCTTGAGCTAAATTTCAACTGTCCCAGATAAGGGTTCAAATACTTATGCAATGGAGTCATTTATTTTTTATTTATTTATTTATTTTTTTTATGTATAATAAATTTGCAAAGATGTTAAAAACCTGTTATTTGCTTTGTCATTATGGTGTGTGGAGTGTAGACATACATATACACATACATATATACATACAGACTGCAGTTCATATATATTTATTTAAACAAGGTTTAAAACTTAGGTTTGGAAATTCTTTTTCATAATCAGTTAAAGCAGTGGTCTCAAACTCAATTCCTGGAGGGCCACAGCTCTGCAGAGTTTAGCTCCAACCAGCTCCAAATCAGACCTGTCTGGAAGTTTCTAGTAATCCTGAAGACCCTGATTAGCTGGATCAGGTGTGTTTGATTAGGGTTGGAGCTAAACTCTGCAGAGCTGTGGCCCTCCAGGAATTGAGTTTGAGACCAATGAGTTAAAGGGTTAAAGTATTCTTGTAGCTTCGCAAAATTATGGTTGAACCCCTGATGTCACATGGATTATTTTACGGATCTCCTTGCTACGTTTTTGGACGTTGATCGTGTTAATTACATTGCTGTCTATGGGAGGATCAGAGAGCTGTCAGAATGCATCAAAAAAAATAATTTGTGTTCAGAAGATGAACAGTTTTTACGGGTTTGGAACGACATGAGGGTAAGTGATTAATGACAATTTTCATTTTGGGGTGGAGTAACCCTTTAAAACACTTACCACAGTTGGCTTCATCAGTGGCGTCCACACAGTCTCTCTCTCCGTCACAGAGGAAGCTCTCTGGGATGCAGCGAGTTTTATCATCACACTGATGTTTGCATTCGTGTGAGCGACTGAAACAGTCCAGTTCATCAGAGCGATCCTGACACTGAGGTGTGCCGTCACACACCTGCTTTCTGTCGATACACATCCTCCCATGAGTGCACTAGAACTGATCTATGAGGAAACATTTGTTTAATACCGCCACTAGTTTGCATCTTAAAAGGAATTTTATTAAATTAGGATCATTCCTCCTCTAACAGTTTTACCTGCTTTACACTGATATTCACAGTCTTGTTCATCAGATCCATCTTTACAGTCCATCTCTCCATCACACACATGACTGTACAGCACACACTCGTGTCCATCCTTACAGGGTTTAGAGCCCACACGACACTTTAATGGCACCGGTTTCGAATTTCTAGCCACCATGTAACAAGCTACTTCATCAGAGCCATCAAGGCAGTGAGAGTGGCTGTCACACACCAGATTCCCATCAATACACTTCCTTCTGTCCTTACACAGGAAGTCACCTGGAACAACATTACATATGTCAGTGCTTAGAATTTTCTTCGGAAAAAAAGGAGTTTATGTACATTGAAGATAAAGTGAAAATTCACCAGGTTTTGAGCAAGTGTCTACGCATGAAACTTCATCAGAACCATCCGGACAATCAATCTTCCCATCGCACAGTCGAATCTGGGAAATGCACAGTGATGTTCCTGGACACATCATGGATGGACTTCTACAGACTGGAGGTGGAGACGGTGAGCTTCCTTTGTTCACCGGCACCACATTTACTTCCCCTCTGTTAGTCTGTCTTCGATGTGCAGAGAAAATACAAATAGAGCAATAAAATGTTAATAAGACAAATTAATAGAGTGTCGTCAGAAGACAGTCCAAAATAATATGCATAAATTACTAGTGATTATATTCAAGCACAAGAGTGACAGAACCATCAGTTTAAAGTCAACATGAAACAGCACTCAATGGTTAAGGGAAACCTGGAAAAATTGTCTGTAAAAACACATTTGCAAAGAAGATAAAAATGTTTGTAGTTATGCCAAGCTTGAAAATGTTTCATATGCTAGAAACTGCTCTTGACTGTGAATGCAATCTCCATAAAAAGATTAAGAAAATTCTTAGAGCAAGGTTTCCCAAACTGGGGTCGGAGAGTATCTAGGGGTTCATGAGTTTATGAAAAGCTAATCACTAAACCATAAATGTAAAATTAAAATAATTTAATAAAATAAATAAAACTCACTAAAAAAAGGATGAAATATTTAGTTTACCTGCATGTCATGTGACCATTAACTGATATCAGAGAGCCATGAACATGCAAATGTATTAAAGTATAGATTAAACATTGCCTCGTTAAATAAGTAAATGCATATTAAATATTTTAGGTGAATGGGGTCCAGCTGACAAAGTTTGGGAACTCTGCATTACAGCAATCAGGAACAACAAATGCCACAGAAAGAGAAGAAAACTCACTGGTCAAAAGGTGTTTGTGAACTACAGCCTATAAATATTCATAGATTATGTGAAAACCTCAAAATGCATCACATGAGAGAAAAAAAATCCATATCTTCAAAACTCACAGCAGTTGGCTTCATCAGTGGCATCCACACAGTCTTTCTCTCCATCACAGATGAAGCTCTCAGGGACGCAGCGAGTTTTATTATCACACTGATGTTTGCATTCGTGTGAGCGACTGAAACAGTCCAGTTCATCAGAGCGATCCTGACACTGAGGTGTGCCGTCACACACCTGCTTTCTGTCGATACACATCCTCCCATGAGCGCACTGGAACTGATCTATGAGGAAACATTGTCAGTTACACATGTCTTGAGTTACATTAGACAATCAAGGATTAATTTCATGAGTTTTACCTGCTTTACACTGATATTCACAGTCCTGTTCATCAGATCCATCTTTACAGTCCATCTCTCCATCACACACACATGACTGTTCAGCACACACCCACGTCCGTCCTTACAGGGTTTAGAGCCCAGACGACACCTGAATGGAACCGAGATGGTTTCAGGAGCCGTGGTGGGACATCCCATCTCATCTGACCCATCAATGCAGTGAGAGCGGCCATCACACACCAGATCCCTCTCAACACACTTACTTCCATCCTTACATAGAAAGTCACCTGAAGAAACCGAGCATTGTCTTTCAATCTAGATTTTCTAGAGTCTAATGACCTATGCACATCAGAGAAAGACAAAAAAAAAAAAAAATACAGGGAAAACCAAACCAATCCGTGTATTTGTTCACTTTATTTCACAAAACTGCGGAAGAACTGATGGCACCGTTTGATCTTCGGCTGACCAATCAGCAGAAAGGGGCGTTTAATTCCCACCCATGCGTAGAAATCGAATATCCAAGCTGTTTATTCATTTTTCTACCACTGAACGGAAAACGAAAAATTAAGCTGAATTCTTGTTTTTCGTTTTCTTGGGGAAAAAAAAAGAAAAAAAAAAGGATTAAAAAGGAGCCGTTTTCTCATTCTTCTACTTTAAATATTAAATTAAAAAAAACGAGTGAATGAATGATACACGGATTCAAAAAAAAAAAAAAAAAAAAAAAAAATTCAAAACAAAAACAGGTCTATTTACATGCTAAAGGTAAAAATATTGTAAGCTCCGTCTTTAAAATATTCAAATGCTCCTCAGTTTGAAAATAACAATTAAGATTAAACAAATTAGCATTGTAACTTATGATTGTCTCATTTTTTTAACATGCTTTTTTAACACTGTATAACAGGTCTCAAGCATTCAGAAAACTTAAAAGGAAAGTCTTACAGGATTCAGACAACATAAGGGTTAGTAAATGACTTTCAGTAAAGGGTTTTTGGGTGAACTATGCCCATCATAAAGCATACCTGGATTTGCACACATGTTCAAACATGAGGCTTCATCAGACCCATCCGGACAGTCTCTCTTCCCATCACACTGCTGAGATCGACTGATACACACGGTTGATCCTTGACAAAACACTAGGGGACTTTTGCATGTCACCTCAGTAGGATGCACATCTTCGGGCGTTTTATCTATAGTGCATACAAAAGTAAAAATAAATAACCTTAACACAAAAGACACAAAATTAAACCCAGAGGAACACTACAAACCTGGTTGGACTTCTCTAAGGGCAACAGATAAGCCAACAACTCCATTCTCTACCTCCACCCCAGAGATGCGAGCTCCATCTCTGCGATTCCACACTGTCAGGATATTATTGAACAAGGTCACCATGTAGGGTTCATAAGCAGCCATGATGGAGCCAGGAACGATCCAGTCTTTACCAGCGGAGTACTTCCTCATCTTCAGTAGACTCATAACTTGCAAGTCTAAAGCAAACACCACCACATTTAGCTGAAGTAAATAGTACTAACTACTTAATTTAGAAAGAAAACACACTCACAAGACTATGTTCCAAAGGAAGCCATTCGCTTTTTGGTCAAATAATGCGGTCGACTCCATCCTCCTCAACGCTGAAGATGGATTCTGCATTCCCACCTATCAGACCCAGTTTCATTCTCATGATCTGACCTCCCTCCAGCCAGTACAGCTTTCCTCTCTGCCAGTCCACAAAGAGGCCTAAGATTGCAGTTCTGGCTTGATATAGCTGTCTGGAGATACTCTGGTCAAGGGGGCCAAGGGGGCCAATGGTAGAAACACCAATTGAAAGTTCATCACAGGCCAGCCAATACAGATTCCCAGTCCGCTGGTCAACTCTGATGATGCAGGCTAAAGGAAGGGACACAAAGCAAGCAGGAATTAGTTACTCTGAGCTGGCATAAATACAGCCAAGATGTTTAGTAAGAGTTTGTCTAATAAAATGCCCATTTCCAGTAAGTATTTGAAGCAAATATGCACCACACAATGCACCAAATCAACATGCAAACTCAAAACAAACTCCAAACCAGAAACAAATGCCAAACATTGGCCAATCTCTTGCAAGCACATGCTCTTGCTGTCTCACAACAATCTAATGTTGCTGTGGAAGCGAGGTCAGTGATTAAAAAACAGTGTTCATGACAAAGAACAAGAAAAAAAAAAAAAAAAAAAAAAAAGTGAATAAAAAAATTATAGTATAAGAATACGTTTTACAAGAAAATATCATTTCAGTCTTCCTACTTCAAGATTTAATTCAATGTGTTACTTGCTGATTCTTTGTAATTGTGAAATTTACTAGCAATTTCTGAGTGAAAATTGTTACTTCATTATTATTATTTTTTTTAGCATTGTGGACAGTGACATTTTGACCCCACAAAATCAAGCACAAATAGCTAGAGGAATCAGTGCTCATGTACACGCACAGAGTATTTTTCCAGCTTTTGATGAAATATTAAAAACATACCAGGTTTTAAAGTCAGAATGTACTCGGACAAGCCTTGAGACTGTATGTTAGTCTTCACATGGCCCATCCCATTAGACCAAACCACACATCCTCTCCGCCAGTACATGTCAAAGGACTGAATGTCTTCATTTGAAGTAAAGAGTTCAGTTTTCACAGGAGTCTTTCCTGCAAACTCCAAACTGTATATGGCCATGGCTGTTGCATAGGCAACCTTAAAGTCTGACAATGAGAAGAGACGAAAATATCAAGAATCAACTCATCTTTAACTAAAATGCTAAATATTACATGCTAAATAAACAACACACTTTCACAAGATCCCCAAGACATGGGCAACGCTCCCTCAGGACACAGACAGGTGAATCCAGCAGCACTTTGCTTGGAGGGCAAACACAGCTGGCAGCCTGAGTTCTTACATGGTGCAAAACCTACATCACGGAAACACAAAGCTTGGAGCTAATGATGTGGTGAAACCACTATTAAGAATTCAGAAATAAGATGTTCACAAAAAAATAATTCACCTTGAGGTTGCTGAAGCGTATGGTAGATGTTCAAGATAGGAAGCGAGGCTTTTAAGATGAAACCATTTTGTGTGTCAGCAGGCATATTTGGAGGGGCCCGCCAGAGTTTTTTTTTTTTTTTTTTTTTTTTTTCCGCATCGGCCAAGTAAAACCAGCCATTAAACACGGCCAGGGACTGAGCAGGACATCCTTGAAAGTAATCCCAAAAGGTGTGTCATCCAGTGCCATCCATCCTGATGCTCTCAATTGACTGGAATGTCAATTTAAAGGGGTCATGAACTGAGGAAACCAAAATTCCCTTGACCTTTTGCCATATAAGAGGTCATTATACTAGAAAAACCATCCTGTAAATTTCAGAACTTTGTTGTTAATATAAAAACAGCTTATATTGAAGGCTATCTGCCAAAACGACAGCTTGTGGAATGTTCTACTCCATAATGTAATAGTGTGGATAAGCACTGCTTCCGCAGAAGAAAATCAACACCTGCTTCGACGTCACTGTCCGTTTAGCCCCGCCCACCGATTCACGCATGTAGTGTTTACGAGAAAGGCGAACACACGTCTATGCAGAAAACAAATGATAAAGATGCTCTGAAGACAACAAGACGCTGTGTGGTGCCAAGATGTGGAAAAACTGTTTGCGTTGCCTTCCTTCTATTCTCAAAGTTAGGAAAAATTGAATGAACTATTTTTAATGACGATCCAGACCGCGTCAGTAAGATTTTAGTCCTTTGTTCACTTCATTTTAACCAGGCACAATTCGATGCAGGATTTTCAAAGACCGAAACTAAAAGATGATGCTGTGCCGACTATATTGGATCTGACAGTAATGTCGCAACACAAGTGTGAGTAACTGTTTTTATTACGTGGTCATAATTGCTTTGTCTGTAATTACAGATCGTTTCATATGTATTGAGTTATTTATGCATTTTTGACCTAAATCTCAGCAGCGTCCATCTATGAGGAATGTAGGCTGTCAAACATACACAACTGTTAGCCAATCATAGCAGTGGGCGTTTACTTCCG